>PVIY010009202.1:0-73525 GCA_004026745.1 Myrmecophaga tridactyla | reverse complement strand
AGTACAGCAAAGTGGCTGGTTACAAGATCAACATTCAAAAATTGGTAGTGTTTCTATACACTAGTAATGAACAAGCTGAGGGGGAAATCAAGAAACAAATTCCATTTACAATTGCAACTAAAAGAATAAAGTACTTAGGAATAAATTTAACTAAAGAGACAAAAGACCTATACAAAGAAAACTACAAGAAACTGTTAAAAGAAATCATAGAAGAATGAACTACGACTCCTACCTTACACCCTATATAAAAGTTAATTGAAAAAAAAGTTAAATGAAAATGGATTAAAGACCTAAATTCAAGAGCCAGTACCATAAAACTTCTAGAAGAAAATGTAGAGAAACATCTTCAGTATCTAGAAATAGGAGGTAGCTTCTTAAACTTTACACCTGAGCACAAGCAGAGAAAGAAAAAGTAGACCAAGAGCTTCTGTGCCTTAAAAGACTTTGTCAAAAAGAAAGAGGCAGCAACCTCAGTGGGAGAAAATATTTGGAAACCACATAAATGGATAAAGGATTGATATCCTGTGTGCATAAAGAAGTAATACAGCTCAACGGCAAAAGAACTAACAACCCAATTATAAAATAGGCAGAGGATAATGAAGTGCAAATACAAATGGCTAAAAACCATATGAAGAGATGCTCATTTCATTAGCCATAAGAGAAATGCAGATCAAGGCAACAATGAGATACCACCTCACACCTATAAGAATGGCTGCTGTTAAGCAAAAAGAAAACTACAAATGTTAGAGAGGATGTGGAGAAACTGGAACACTCATTCACTGTTGGTGAGAATGCAAAATGATGCAGCTGCTTTGGAAGACTGTTTGGCAATTCCTCAGAAAACTAAATATTGAATTGCCCTATGACCTGATGTGTTAGTTTGGAGTCTGCCAGAATACAATATACCAGAACTGGAATGGCCTTTAAAAAAGGGAATTTAATGTTACAAGTTTACAGTGCTGAGGAAGAGAAAAGTGCCCAAGTTAAGGCACCAACAAGTCTTTCTTTCACATAAGAAAGACTGTTGGGTCTAGAACACCTCTGACACCTGGGAAGTCACATGGCTGGCATTTGCTGGTCCCTTCAACCTCTCTTCCTGCTGGGCTTTCCTCACTTTACTTCTCCAGGATTGGCTTTCATCTCTTGGCTTCCCTTGGCTCTCTCCAGGTTCTGGTTTGCTTAACATCTCATAGTTAAGAGGCTGGGCTCCAAACATCCGTGTCTCTGTTCTGTGAAGCAGCTGTTCTCTAAGCATCTCTTGTGTCGGTTCTGAGGCTTCCATGGTTTCTGTCATTTCTGGCTTTCTCCAAAATGTTTCCTCTTTTAAAGGATTCCAGTAAACTAATCAAGACCCACCTGGGATGGGTGGAATCACATCTCCATCTAATCAAAAGGTCACACCCACAGTTGGATTTGTCTCATCTCCATGGACATAATCTGATAAAAAATTTCTGACATATATTATTAAATGTAAAATTTAATTTTTTTTTTACATATTAAATGTAAAAAAGAAACAGCTGCCTCCACAAATCGAGTCAGGATTAAAGCATGGCTTTTCTGGGGTACATAATATTTTCAAACCAGCATACCTGACAATATCAATACTCAGTACACCCAGAAGAGCTAAAAGCAGTGACAAGAGACATTTGCACACTGATGTTCATTGCAGCACTATTCACAATTGCCAAAAGATGGGAGCATCCAAGTACCTAGTGGATAAACAAAATGTGGTATATACGTATGATGGACTTTTATGCAGCAGTAAGACAAAATGAGGTCCTGAAGCAATGACAACATGGATGTACCTTGAGGACATAATGCTGAGTGAAATAAGTCAGACACAAAATACAGTATGATTTCCCTGACTCTGGTAAAGGTACTCTCAGAGGTTACACTGTAGTATATAGTAGAGCTGGAGGTGCACAGAAGCTAGAGATGGGCGAAAGGCTACTCAGTTAGGTTGAACTTATATGCAAGGGAAAGGATAGATGTCACAGTAACTAATTAGGGGGATTATAAGTAGCATTGCCATATTGAAGGTGAGTATGATTGAAAGGGGATGAATAGTGCCTTGTGTCCCACTGATTAAAGCAACATTGTAAATAAGGTCTTGCATGAACTATTTCCATGGTTTGATATTGGGCAGAGAGTCAATAATAGAGGAGTAAGAGGGGAGAACTAAAATTGCGTGCTATGACCAATAGTTAATAGGAAGACTTCAACAGTACTGCAGAATTACCATGGGCAACTAGGGGAGGGACAAGTGATAAGGGGTAGTTTTGATTTAGTATTCGTTGAGGCTGTTTTTGTTGGTTCTTTGTCTCTGTGGACCAATGAAAATTGTCTAAAATTGAGAATGTTGCTGATTATACAACCAAGTGAGGATACTATAAGACATGATTTGTTTATTTTGGACATTATCCAATAGATGTAGAAAGCCCAAGGGAACAATGACTGAGAAGCAGAATCGTGAACTGTGATGCATTTATATAATGGAATATGGTATGGCTACAAAAAGGAAGGGCATCGAAAGGCATGCAATGAACTGAATGAAACTTGGGGACAATGTGTTATGCAAAATAAGCCAGAAACCAAAAAATAAATATGCTAAAGTCTCTTTCAGAAAATACTTAAAAGAAATTTGTAGCCTTGGTTCTTAGTTCTTTTAGCAGCCACACTTAATCTGAAATTGTGAAACACTATTCTGAGATATTGAGCAGGTATTTCTCTGGAACTTTGAATAACTCTGTGACACCTAATACGAAGAAATAGAGTGCTGTAGTCCTGAAAGTTAGCATAGCTATGTACAATAACAGTTAAAGGAATAAAAAAAAAGAGATCAGGCCTCAGAGATAAAAATGAAGCCAATGTGGCTGGGACTAATGTAAACCATGATCATAGTATGGGGTAAAAGATGATAGTGTATCTGCTCTAGACCTCCACCTACTATGAGAGTGAAGGCAGAGAGGTTTATTATGTCTAGAACTAAATTTTCTGTAACACGCAATCTAAATTAATCTGTGTGAATAGCTCATTTAAACAATCCAAACTCCTAGAACCTGGGACAAGAACAAGGTCTTATAATTCTGTATAGCTTAATGTAATACCTGGATGCATCTCAGACTATGGGAGGCTGATAAAATAAAAAGTATTGGTAGAGTTCCTTGAGGGTTTGAAGAGAAAAAAAAAGGAATTATTTAACTTTCCCATCTGGGATACCCTTGTTACCCTCCCAACCATTGGGAAGTCTCAAGAAAGTAGGCCAATCCCTTAATTTTGAGGCTTGCCCTTATGAAACTTATTTCTGTAGTGGAAAAGCTAAGACAACCTGTAACAGGGCCTAAGAGTTGCTTTCAGAAAACTTTTTTTGTTGCTCAGATGTGGTCTCTCTCTCTCTCTCTAAGCCCAACACTGCAAGGAAGATTATTACCCTCCCCTGAATGAGGCTTGACATTCAGGAGTGAATAGCTCCCTGAAACATGGGGCATAACTCCTAGGGATGAGTCTGGCCTTAGCAATGTGGGATTAACAATGCCTTTCTGACCAAAAGGAGGAAAAAGTATAGTAAAGTAAGGCCATCAGTGGCTAAGAGTGATCAATAGAGTCAAGAGGCCGTTTTGGAGGCTACTCTTATATAAGCTTCAGTTGGATAGTGTTGATTGCCATGGTTTGCTAAACCCCAACCAACATCACATCTGTTAACTCTTAAGAGCGCACCTAGGCCTCAAACTGAGAGTATGTACGTTTCATGCACTGTTTGCTTTCCTGGAACCTATAATTTCCAGAGGATTCCTAGGCCAGATCCGTCCTGAAATTCGAAGGGACCAGCCTCTCCAAGATTATCAACTAATTACATCCCCCTATCCTTTAGTGTTGACACCCCTTCTCAACATGAAATAGTCATAATGGGCATTGCCTACAGATCCCTTTAGATTGGGAGAAGGATCAAAGGAGAAGGAAGAATGATAACAGAGAAAATAGGATTTACAAGCAAGTATGACTGCTGAATCACCATATTGATATTTCTTTTAGCCTTCGGTGTTTTGGAACAACTGAAAGGAAAAATCTGAAAAAGTAGAATTGTAACCCATAACAAACTCTGAAATCTGTTCTGTAACTACTTGTTGAGGTATGCTTTGAAAATTATTGCTTTTTCTTTATTTTCTTTGTATATATGCTACATTTCACGCAAAAAAAAAAAAGGTTTAAAAACTTCATGGAAGTTATTTTTTTTACCATAGCCAGTCAATATAGGAAGTCAGATTTTTTTTTTAACTTTTTTTATTGTATAATATAGCATATATACAAAGTAAAGAAAGAAGAAAGCAATAGTTTTCAAAGCATTCTTCAACAGGTAGTTACAAGGACAGATCCCTGAGTTTGTCATGGGCTACCATACATCATCTCAGATTTTTCCTTTTAGCTGTTCCAGAATGTAGGAGGCTAGAAGGAATACATTTTTTTAAAATCATAGATTCATTTTTAAGAGTTAACTAAATGTCAACAAGTGGGGGATATGGGGAGGGGGTTGAGATTCATTGCAGAAGGATAGGACATGTCTTCATACAGATTGTGGCAGCAAAGGCATGACTATGTGATTATACTGGGAATGATTTATTTTTAACTTAGGTTGGATTGTATGATGTGCGAATAAAACTGTTTAAAAATGAAAATCAGTAAATAAATCACACTAAGAGATAGTAGCTGTGAAATGACTGAACATGGTAGGAATGAGTGAACCCCAGAGAAACAAAACAGAACAAATCAGAAAGCCACGAAACTTAACGTGATTTACAAGGGAAGTCCAAACTTAATGGACAGTCTCTGAAGACTACATGAGCCACAAAAGTCACTTGTAGGTGAAAATTTGTACAAGAGAGCAATACTGAAATGACTAATGGTCTCTGATCAAATGGTAATTACAGTTAAGAATTGAAAGAGAAATAAGATAAATGGAAGATAGATGGAATTTTTTTACTTTATTTGGCTTTATAGGATAACCTGTATGGAGAGGACATTAAGTTTGTATATGCAACAATGTATGGGGTGCTTAAAAAAATGCTTGATGATGAAGGCAGTAGCATTGAGGATGATATATTTTTAACAGCCAAAGTTAGAAATTTATGCATAAGATAAATAAAAATTAGAAACTGTTGGCAGACATTGGACTAGGTATTCTATGACACAAAAGCTATTCTTAAATAGTCCTCTGAGGAGAACCAACAGAACCCACAGAACGAACAGAGCCCATACAGCCAGAGACCTTTGGAGATGTGGAAGGAAGGCACCCCTGAGGAAGTCTTATGAAATGAGGAGAGAAAACTAGCAGATGTTGCTGTATGCCTTGCCAGCTGAGAGAGGTGTCCAGAACCCAGAGACCCGAGTAGACGCCAGCCACGTGACTTTCCAGCTGACAGGGCTATTCTAGATGGCATCAGCCTTTCCTGAGTGAAGATTGGGAAGTTAGAAGATAGCTGAAGGGGTTTAGCTTGTTCTGATTTCTTTGCTCAATTCATTCATGTTGACTGAATTTTGGATCTTATTACTCTAGAGATAATTCTAACATCAACATCAGAGTGCAACTTAGACAACGTACTGGAAGATGCAAACTGGGGTGCTGTAATTGATTTGGCCCAACAGCATCACATGGACATGTGATGCTTTGATCTGAGTAGACTTCTTGTATTCTTTGGTGAAATCCAAAAGTATCAAAGAAAAACTGATGCAAAACTTGACACAGTTGACCAGATGATTCAGTGAACACCAGAACTGCTTGCATTCTTCTGATTTGTTATATGAGATAAAAAAATCCATACTGTTAAAAAAAAAATAGCCCTCTGAGTACTTAGTTATTTGAAAAAGATTTCATGTAGGTAACAACAGAATAGCTGGGTTATTTTTTAATTTTTTAAATTTTTGCAAAGATATGTGCAGATGTATGGCTTTTTTGCCATTTGCCTGGATATGAATCTATCTTTCAACTTCCATGAGCACTAAATTCAGTTACAACCTAAAAACAAAAATACTGCCAAGGAAATAGAGACAGTGATGCAACATCATGCTTGAGAGAATGAACTATCAAAACAGGATGAACAACTGAAATGCAACAAGGAAACGTGACACAAGTCAAGGAAAATTTCTATAGTTTGAAATAAAAATAATAAGTAGAACCAACCACATATTCATGGGAATATCAGGAGAAGAATTTCTTAAAATAGGAAATGTGTGGAACTGTTTTTGTTTTTGTTTTTTGCATGATGTATGGCGGGAGTCACATTTCATTCTTTTTCCATGTGACTGCCCCATTATTGCAGTCCCATTTATTGATTTTTGGGGGATGGGGGATGGGGGAGTGCACAGGCCAGGAATTGAACCTTGGTCTCCCGCATGACAAGTGAGAATTCTACCATTGAACTACCCTTGTACCCCCTTAGTTTAAGAAGATATAGTTAGACATATTTCCATTTAAGCCATGGTATTGTCCCTTCTTGAGAGGAAATCATTCCATTCTGCTGAGAACCTATATTTAGTTATAAATAGTATCAATATAGATTAATTAAAAATTTCCATTTATAAAATAATTAACATATTCATTCCCATTCCAGTACAAACTATATAAACTTCTAAAATCATCTTGAAAAGAAAAACATCACTCTTCCTGCTAATTTTCTTTTCTAGCTTTATTACAGTAGTGGACATTTGGAAACTAACAATATGCAAGAGGATGATGTTATCTTGAATACGGCCACCAGATCAATATGCTAATTTAATGCATGAATTTAAAATAGAGCTTTCCTTTTATTCTGTTATTCTATAAGTGACTTCTTTATTTTTGCCACTGTTAAAATATCCTTTCATCAAATATGCTACAAATGCAATAGATATTATTTGTGGCTAAAAATGATAATGGTGTAATTGTTTGATGAAAACCATATCATTGTCCCATTTATATTTTGATAAAATCTCTTTAGGTAATATCATGTTGGGCTTTTTTGTGTTTAATACAATTAATAATTCATATTTTTATCTTTCTGCTTGCACTCTGACAACTTATTTTTAGTCGGTGGACATGTGCCAAACTGGTTTGATTGATTTATAATCTAAAATAACAAGGGAATTAAATATGTGGAATAAGATAGAGGGATTTTCTTTCATAGTCTAAGATTTGTTTTTTTTGGTAATGAGTATGTTTCTTGCTTACCCTTATGGACTCAAGGATTTTGGAGAGGTTAGATCAGATGACACCAGTATATCCTATGACAACATGTGGTAAATATATAAATGGAATGTTCATTTGTATTTTTAAAATCCATTTTAGTTATGTGAAGACAGCTGGGCACATACATAAAAAGAGAACAAAAAATACCATCACGCTCTGTTCTAATAGATGTTCTAATATGCCAATTAAGTCAAACTTCTGACCAAACAGAGCTATTGTATATCTCCCTAAAAGCTAAAACGTGCACATTTAGTAGGAACAAACAGAAAAAAAATGTCAAAGATGTGAACTTTCCATTTTGTAAAAACGTTCTGTCTGTGGGTGTTCTAATTTGCTAGCTGCCAGAATGCAATATACCAGAAATGAAATGGCTTTTAAATAGGGGAATTTAATAAGTTGCTAGTTTACAACTTAGGCCGAGAAAATGTCCCAATTGGAGTAAGTCATAGAAATGTCCAATCAAAGACATCCAGGAAAAGATACCTTGGTTCAAGAAGGCTGATGAAGTTCAGGGTTTCTCTCTCAAGTGAGAAGGCTTATGGTGAACACAGTCACAGTTTTTCTCTTGGCTAGAAGAGCACATGGTGAGCATGGCGCCATCTGCTAGCTTTCTCTCCTGGCTTCCTGTTTCATGAAGCTCCCCGGGAGGTGTTTCCCTTCATCTCCAAAGTGTTGGCTGATGAACTCTCTGGTTGTGGCTATGTCATTCTTCTCTGCTGTGTCTGAATTGCTCATTCTCCAAAATGTTTCCTTTTTTATAGGACTCCAGTAAACCAATCAAGACCCACCCAAATGGGTGGAAACACGCCTTCCCTAATCCAATTTAACAGCCACTCTTGATTGGGTTATATCTCCAGGGAGACAATCTATTTACATACGGTATTGAATAGGGATTATTCTGCCTTTATGAAATGGGATTTTAATTAAAGCATGGCTTTTCAAGGGTACTTACATTCTTTCAAACTAGCACAGTGGGCTTTACAGAACATTAAATAATTCCTTCAGTTCTGCCCATAGCCAGCTCTACATAAACTGAAAACTAGAGCATTGAACGGCTATGGCAGGAAATCCATACTGTTGTCCCAGGTCAGCAACCAAATCACTATGGGAGCTAGTTAGAATGAAGAATCACAGGCCTACACCAGAACTACTGTGGAATTAGAATCTGTGGGAATATGGCCCCAGAATCTGCACTTTAGATCAGCTTCCCAGGTATTCCTTAAATACATCTAAGTTTAAAAACTCCTATATCTTACAGAGCTTCCCATTGTCAGATATACCCTTTTAATCCATCCTTTCCGTCAAAAATTAAAGAATTCATGAGACATGACATTTTGATCACATTATATGCATCTTCAAAGATCCCTGTTTTCTATTTCTAAAAATTAATCTGAAAACCATAGTCTACTGTCATTAGTCCGTGCTTAACCCAGCCCCTTCTCTCTGGCTCTGCCTCTTTTATCAACCTGTGCAAATAAATCTGAGTCTGCACATCACTCAGTTGGTCTCCAACATTTGGAACAACACCTTTCCCAGCAATTTGGTCCCTATACACATCTAAAACTTACTAACAGACAATATTTGTTTAGAGGATTGACTATTTCAGAATACTTCTATAACCTTAAATATTTTTAACTCTTATTGTAAGATATAACATATATACAAAAAAACAATAAATTTCCAAGTACATTTTAACAAGTAGTTATAGAACAGATTTTAAAGTTTGCTATGGGTTACAGTTCTGCAATTTTTGTTTTTTCTCCTAGCTGCTCCAAGAGACTGGAGACCAAAAGAACTATCAATATAATGATTCAACAGTTATCCTCATTTGCTAAATCCTATCTTCTCTGTATATTCCTCCTCTTTTTTGTGCAAAATAACATGTTTGCAAAAAAGCAACAAATTTCAAAGTACATCACAGCAGTTAGTTACAGAACAGATTTCAGGGTTTGATATGGGTTATAATTCTACAATTTTAAGTTTTTCTAGCTGCTATAAGTTACAACTAAAAGAAATATCAATATAATGATTTAGCAGTCATACTCATTTGTTAAACCCTACCTTCTCCATATAACTCCACCATCACCTTTGATCTTTTTCCCACTCTTTAGGGGTATTTGGGCTATGCCCTTTCTAACTTTTTCATGTTGGAAGGGGCTGTCAGTAATATAGTATAGGGGGATGGAACTAGTTGATACTCTGAAGAGACCAGCCCCTCTACAGTTCAGGACTTACCTGGTCCAGGAACCCATATGGAGATTGTATGTTTCTGGAGTTGCCCTAGTGCATGGAACCTTTGTAGAATCTTACATAACACCTTAGGTGGTTCTTTAGGATTGGCAGGGATGGTTTTGGTTGGAGTTTGGCAAGTTATGATAGGTAGCAATGTCTAACTGAAGTTTGCATGAATGACCTCTAGAGTAGCCTCTCAACTCTATTTGAACTCTCACAGCCACTGATACCTTATTTGTTACTCTTCTTTTCCCCTTTTGGTCGGGATGGCATTGTCTATCCTACAATGCCAGGGCCAGTCTCATCCCTGGGAGTCATCTCTGATGCCACCAGGGAAACTTTTTCAGGCCTGGATGTCATGTCCTACATAGGGGTGAGGGCGATGCTTTCACTTGCGGAGTTCGGCTTAGAGAATGAGAGGCCAACATCTGAGTGACAAAAGAGGGCCTCTGGACGTGACTCTTAAGGCATACCTGTAGGTAGGCTAAGCTTCTCTGCTACCTGTATAAGCTTCACAAGAGCAAGCCTCAAGATCAAGGGCTTGGCCTATTGATTAATCTTAAATATTTTCATAATTATGAAGTTATTTCATAATTATGAAAATATAGGAGGTTGTAAATTGACATTTGGTCAGATGTGGGAACTGAAGCATAGGGAATTTAAATCCTTTTATTAAGGTCAACTCATTTAGTGGCAGAGTCCAAACTAGACCATAGATACTTTGATCTTATACCTGCTCTTCAGCCTGCTGCCCTGAGCAAACCTTCCCCTGCCTTTATGAAATATACCCATGTTTGGGGCTCTATATTTATAATATATTCTAACTCTACTTATATGTACGTGAAGTTTATCTTTCAAGAATGGATTATGGAAAAATCTTAATTTTACAAATATGTTAGTTTAGGATTATGCATTCTGAAGTGGTCCTGTGAATTTAAAACGTCAATAAGAATGATGTTAATGCCTGCCTTGTGAGGAACTATTTCAACCTGGTAATAGGTAGTTTTTGAAAACTTTTGATTATATAACTATGTCGCTTTTAAGGTGTGATCATGTGATTGTGAAAATCTTGTGACTGACACTCCCTAAATGCAGTTTATAGATAGATGAGTAAGAAAATAAAGACAATAAGTAAATAATAGAGGGGTATGGGGGATATAGGATGTTTGGGTGTTCTTTTTTATTTTTATTCTTATTGTAATTTTTTTTTGGAGTCATGAAAATATTCCAAAATTAATTGTGATAATGAATGCGCAGCTTTATGATGAGGTGATTATATGGTATGTGAATATATAACGTATGTCAGTAAAATTGCATAAAAACTAAAAAAAAAAAACAGTTCACAAATATGGCCTTTTAAAATGGAGGATGATCTGTTTATGATAAGGCCTCTAAAAATGTGTACTGTGATGTCATAAATAGAATTATATCACTCTGGTAGTGTGGTAGTAAAGAGATGGACTGAAATAGCTGATTCTTACTTCTTATATGAAGAATATTTACCTAGGTAATACTAATTTAGTGTAATGGGTTTTGGACAAGAAATTAAAAGTCCTGGTTATTTTCCATGAAGTGCTTGTTCTTTCAGGTTAAGTGACCATGTAATTATAAAAATTTATGGTAAGCAATTTTCTCAATTCCATCAAATGTTATTGGTAATGTCTTTAAGTTCTAAGTTATAAAGTTTTGAGTCTGAGTATGGTATTTATAACTCAACCAGGAATATCGCTTTACTGGTGATAGGTACTAGTACATTTTCTCTTCCTGCTTCTTTTTGACTCGTCTCGTTTCTCCACTCTCCCTGGTGAATTGTCATCTATTTGCCTGCTCTTGGTTTTCTTCTTCTGTTTCTGTTTTTTTAATCTCCTGGATACTGCATACATGGAATTTAGTCTGGATAATCTTTCTTGACTTAATTAGACTAGATCAGCTTGGAAAGATTACCAAAACAGTTGTTTTGAACAACTAACTTCTCTGCCGATATTGCTCAAGTTGGACAGTTGGTATTCCTTAAACTGGTTTTTGCTTCAGAGCTCTTACAATGTTTTCTTTTAATGATCTAGCCTTTTGTCTTGGCCAGAATGCTTTATTTACTGTCCCCCAAAGAATGCACAGAAACCTGTAAATTTCAGTGTATATATAAGGCATAAGTATGTCCTAGGCTTTTCTATGTCTCTGTTTCTGTTTATGCCATTTCACCTTCCTCAAATTCTCATGCTACCTCTTCTTGACTTATCCAAATTCTACTCATATTTCAGGACTAACTTCATATTCAACCATTTCAATAAAGCCTTCTGTGTCCACCTCCACCAACATTGTTTTGTCATCCTTTGAAATTTTATAGAGGTAATTATTGGCAGTTGATAAGCAGCTTGAGGAATGGAACTACAAATCATATTTACTCTGTACCTTCATCCTGTGGGTAGCTGGTGCATTTATATACTTTATAAAACCATAGGCTTTTAGAACTGTAAAGGACCTTAGAGGTTATCTTGTTTTAGAGTTGGGGAACCATAACAACTGTAAAATGGAAAGAGTAATAATAACTATTTCCATGTTTATAATACAATGTAATGGTTGTAATGGATGTGGATTCATTTAGCACAGTGCTTTTCTTATAGTTATTGCTTAAAGTTGTTTTTCTTCGTGCAAGAAAAGGTAAGTGACTTTTTAGTTAATTTTGGAAGAAGAGGGACTTATGAGCAAGAATCAAATAGTTTGCAAAGTCCTTCAATATTGTAAGTTTGGCAATGTTCCTGGGTGGTGAGTTCCCCTTTTCCTTTCTCACTCTTTTTTTTTTAAACATTTAAAGATGTATAAAGATGTATATGATGCACAAGTCAGTTATTCATATTCACCTTCCTCAAATTGGAAGTATTGGACCAACATGAGAACAGATTTGAGTCATGTCATTATTTCTAAAGAATATAATTTCACATAGAAGATTCCAATTTGGTGTTAAAATGTAAGGCATCATAACCAAATGTCAGCCTTATTTTTTGGACATGATTGTGTTGAAGGTTCAGCTTGAGGCTATAGAAGGTGAAATTATGGTAACTAAATACTAGAATGATTTGAACTTAAACGCAACTCTTTAGAAGTTTTCAGTTATAGGAATGAAATGGATGCTTTACAATTGCTTTCATTTAATTTTTTTTTCTTCTTAGATTTTTTCTTAAGTGTGTCTTGAAGCCTTCAAGATGGTACTAGCAGATCTTGGAAGAAAAATAACGTCAGCATTACGCTCATTGAGCAATGCCACCATTATTAATGAAGAGGTATGTAAAATTTGTGAAACCAATATATATTGTGTATCATCACTAACATCAGGGAGATAGATAAATTGGTAACTTTAATGTTTTTATTTCTTTTGATTAGATTTGCTTCCTATAGACAAAAAGCTAAAACCACATTTAGTACCTTATGGGTTTTTTTTGAAAGGTACTTACTGCCAACTTCAACTCACTATATAAAGAATTACCAAAAAGGGGGAAAAAATCTTAACTTACAAGTGAAAAAAAACATACATTTTTATATTTTAGAAATGTCTTACATTTGGGAATGTACATTGTTTTCTCTCTTTGTCAGGAATAAATATAGTTATTCCAGCTTTCTGTTGGTTAGTATTAACGTACTAATACTTCTTATCTTTCTCTGACCCAAATATGGTTTTTTTACATTTTTTATTGTGAAATATAACATATATACAAAAAAGCAGTAAGTTTCAGAGTACATTGTAACAAGTATTTATGGAACAGATTTCAGAGTTTGGTATGGTTTAGTTTCACAATTTTAGGTTTTTCCTTCTAGCTGCTCCTAGACACTGGAGACTAAAAGAAATCTCAATATAATGATTCAGCAGTCATACTCATTTGCTAAACCCTATCTTCTCTGTTATAACTCCTCCTTCTCCTTTGATCTTTCTTCCAATCTGTAGGGGTATTTGGATCATGCCCATTCTAACTTTTCATCTCAATATTATGAGATGGAGGATGGAACTAATTGATGTTCTTAGAGACCAGTGTCTCTCTGGATTTCAGGGCTTATCTGGTGTAGGAACCCATCTGGAGGTTTTAGGTTTCTGGAAAGTAATCTTAGTGCCTGAAACTTTTGTAGAATCTCAGATAGAGCCCTAGATGTTCTTTAGGATTAACAGGAATGTTTTGGTTGAGCTTTGGCAAACCATAGTAATTAGCAATATCTAGCTGAAGCTAGTATAAGAGTGGCCTCCAGAATGTCCCAGTATTTTTAATCCACCTGTGTCTATATTTAAACTGGGTTTCTAGTAGACCTCATATAGTTGGATCTTGTTTTTTAATCCAGTCTATAGACTTATTGATATATTGAAACCATTCATATCTACAGTGGTTATTGATATAATTGCATTAATATTTACCATATTTGTAACATGTTTTCTGCCTTCTTTGGTTTTTAACTGAGCAATATATGTGATTCCATTTTCTTTCTTCTCTTAGCATATCAATTCTTTTAAAAAAAGGTTTTTTAATAGTTACCCTAGAATTTGCAATATAGATTTATAACTAGTCTAAGACCACTTTCAAATAACTATACTGACTGCATCACAGATAGTAAAGGTACCTAGTAATACAATATTCCCAGTTCCTCCTTCCTGTCCATTATAACATTGCTGTCAAAAATTCCACTTATCCATAAGCTATAGTCAAATATATTGCTTTTATTTTGAACAAACTGTTATCTGTTAGATCAATTATGAACAAGAGAAGTAAAATGTTTTATTTACCTCCATTTATTCCTTCTCAAGCATTCTTCCTTTCTTTATGAAGACCTGAATTGCTGACCTATATTATTTTCTTTCTCTCTGAAGAACTTCTTTTAACATTTCTTTCATGGCAGATCAACTGGTCATAAATTCTTTCAATTTTTGCCTACCCAAAAAAGTCTTCATTTCTCCTTCACTTCTCTAAAGGATAATTTCACTGTGTACTGAATTCTAGATTGCTGTTTTTTTTCTTTCAACTCTTTAAATATTTCACTCTACTCTTCTTGCTTATATGGTTTCTGAAGAGAAATCTAGTGTAATTCTTATCCTTGTTCTTTATAGCTAAGGTGTTTTTTTTCCCTCTGGTGTTTTTAAAGATTTTCTCTTTGTCATCTTGGAATTTCCGCAGTTTGAATATGATATGCCTTGGTATAGATTTTTGGGTATTTATCCTTTGATTACTGTCCTCTGAGCTTCCTGGATCTATGGTTTGGTGTCTGTCATTATTATTATTTTTTTTTACAAACATCATACTTTCATATTTTATTGGTTTACTAATATTCAAGGATCAGGCTGGGTCCACAGCAAAGCTAGATTCATATGAACATCTGCTAAGTCCTTAGATATTAATGTCTTAGATACTATATACCACAAATATAGTTGAAGTATATCCTCATTTAACTGAAACAGAGAAGAACTATGACTTTGAAGGCACTTCAGATTTTTGGTATGCTTTTTTTGTTTTGTTTTCTTTCTTGCTGTAATTTTTTTTTCTAAACATAATTCTTTCCACTAGGTTGTCTTTCTTCAGTCATAGAAGGGACTGGTGCATTAAGATCTTTATCCTGAAGAGGAGTGATTTCTAGACAGTACCACTGATGCAGAGGGAGTGTGTGATTACAAGACAGCTGCTAGAATCATGTTTCTGATTGAAACCCTGATAGCAAATCATTTATTTTTTGATGTGCCTCTTCCTCCTAAAAGCTAGGTAAATAGGACCCAGTTTAAAAATAAATAAATAAAAGGATAAGGAGAGGAATTTCAATTATTCAGTGTTCTGTTTTCCAGTGAGAAATACAGAAGTATAAACCAGGGCCTCTTCCTATACAGTTTACAATCTGGGTAGGGAACAAGAAAGATAGCATTTAACATAGACAGATGATTCCAAGAGATAATGTACGTGAATGTTTTGCAAAGTATAAATTCTTATACAAACATATAATTAAGTACTGTTTCCATGGTGCTTTGGTTATATTTAAAAGGGCTCTGAGAAATAAGAAATGTTGTTACTAGACAAAACTAGTGGTTGGTCTAATGCATGATCCTTTCCAGTAGCACCAAAGGAAATTATAGGGAGAGCAGCTTGAAAATACCATTGGAAATCTTAGGGATTCCATTCATCAGTGTATAGGATAATTATATCTACATAACATTTACAGGCTAATTTCACATCCACTCAGAATTCTTCAAGTGGGAATAAATGAGAAGTTAATAAATTGCATGTCCAGCTTCCTCTGTCTTTGCCATTCCCTCTCATTTCTTCAGTCACATGTACCACATGACACAGAGAAGTAGTGGAAAAGTGTTAAACTCTGACTATAAGACAAAATCAGAGTTAAAGGCAAATGTTTAACCAGTCTCGTTCACATACAAGCTAGTGAATGAGAGATTTTGGTTCAAAGAGTCAAATATTCAGCATTCCTGAGAAATTTCAATTAGTTTCTCATCCAGTGAATATTTTCACATTGTACCTGCTGCCACAAACTCAGTGGATATACATTTTTGAGTGTTGATTTATCACTAGAAAATCTGAATTAGGAAATGGAAAGAAAATGATTTGTGTCATTGTACTAAAAAAAAATCTGTTCATGATAAAGGAGCCAGGTATCAGTTTCAAATGGTAGAACATTCTCATAGAGGTACTGTAAGGCTAAGTCTGTCCACTTCGTTTCTTGTTCTTTAAAGAATTCTGTCATGCCACTAATGTTTGGGTTGCAAGCTTCCTTGTCTTCTCGCCAAGCAGCATCAACCAAATCCAAGATTCTTTGATCTCTCTACCTTACTGTCCTTTCTTCTGCAGTTCTAATCTTGTCAGATCGGTGTCCAGCTTACTGCAGCATCCGTTTATGCCAATCCACAACTTCTGTATCATGTGGACCATCTCCTCTTCTCTCCTGTCGTTAATTTTTGAAAATTCTCAGCCTTTATTACCTCAAATATTTATTCTGTTCCTTTCTTTCTTCTTCTTCTTTTGGCATTTCCATTATATGTATGTTATGTTTTGTATTTGTCCCACAGTTCTTGGATATTTTGTTTTGTCTTTTTTGTTGATTTTTCTCTTTGCATTTCAATTTAGAAAGTTTCTATTGACGTATCTTCATCCTCAGGTATGTCTACTATACTGATGAGCCCATCAAAGACAGTCTTCATTTGTTTTACTTTGTTTTTTTATTTCTAGCATTTGCTTTTGATTCTTTTTTAGAATCTCCCTCTCTCTGCTTACATTACTCATCTGCTCCTGTATTCTGTCTATTTTTCCATTAGAGCCCTTAGCATATGATTCAGTTATTTTAAATTTCCGATCTGATAAGTCCAACATCTCTACTATATCTGAGTCTGTTTCTGATGCTTGTTCTGTGTCTTCAGACTGTGATTTTGGCTTTTAGTGTGCCTTGTAATTTTTTTATTGAAAGCTGGATATGGTATATTTGGTAAAAAGGAACTGAGCTTAAAAAGCCTTTAATGTAAGGTTTTATATTTTTTCATTCTGTGGGGAGTTAAATTGTGTTTACTATTTGCTGTTAAAATTTTCTTTCGTCCTTTTTTTTTTCACATTGTGAATACTGTATAGTTATACAGTCGTTTTTAAGAATCTCAAGGCTACTGGAATACAATTCAGCGGTTTCAGGTACTTCCCTCTAACCACTCCAATCTACCATAACCTAAAAAGGGATAACTGTATAATGCATAAATAACCTCCAGGATAACCTCTCAGTTCTGTTCAAAATCTCTCAGCCACTGAAATGTCATTTTGTCTCATTTCTCTCTTCCCCCTTTTAGTCAAGAAGGGTTTCTCAATCCCATGATGCCAGGTCCTGGCTCATATCCAGGAGTCATGTCCCATGTTGCCAGGGAGATGTACACCCCTGGGAGTCATGTCTTAACTAGGGACATAAATGTATAGTCCATGTATACAGCCTAAAATTCCCCCCTTTAACCACATTCAGATATATAATTCAGTGGTGCTAACTACATTTACAGAATTGTGTCATCACCATTGTCCATTACGGAACCTTTCCATCACACCAAGCAAATTCTGTACCAATTAAGCTTCAACTCCCATTCCCTCCCTTCTCCCTAGCCTATGGTAACCTGTATTCTAGTTGGTCCTTGTTTTTGTCTTCCTCATTGTTTGTGAGTTTCCTTAGAGATTTCATTTTAAATAAAGTCTGAGCCTTGCAGTTCTTTCCATTTATGACCCCAGTTATTATACAGGAGCCCTACTGATTATGTGGTATGGTGTGGGGAGAAGGGGACACATTCTATAATCCTATGATTTGGTCTCGTCTTTTGTGAGCTAGTTCCCTGCACTTCACAAATGTTTCTCAGCTTTTTTCTTGCTGTTACTGATAGAGGAAGGCTAGAGGGGGTTAGAGTTGGGTATTTCCCTTCTTTCATTTTGTTTAGAATCTGATAAAATAGTTTATTTTTCTTTTGAGGGCAATCCTTTGTTAAGGAAAACAGAACTTTTTACTCTGGACATATTTCAAAATGGTTACTTTTCCCCTGCCTCTGTTGGAAGATTTTTCTCTTGTCTTCCCAGTTGGAATCTGTTGGAGCTCTTTAGACAAAACTCATAAAACTATGGAGGTCTCCCTAAGACACCGATTCCCTGTAGCTTTTAACTCTCAAGCTAGTTCATACTCCACTTCAGTGATTTGTCAATTACAATGCAAGTATTCTTACTGGTATGGGCTCCACCAGGCAGTCTTTTGTTCTAGATAAATTGTAATTCCCTATATCCACCTTTCCTTTTTCTTAGGCCAGTGGCTTTGCCTTCTGATCTCAGTTCATTAAAGGATCTTAAAAGAGTTGTTTTTCAACTCAAAAAAGTTTGCAGTTTTTTTTATTGTTAGAACAGTGATGAGTTGCATACTTTTTACATGTCAGAGCAATAATTGGAAATCTTTGCTTTTCCTTTTGACAGAGAGGTAAAATTTTGGTATTTTGCTTCCTTCTGCTTGGTTAGTCATATGCTTCCGTGCATATCTGACCTGTTTTTTTTTTTTTTTTTTTTTGGTGCACGATCTGGGAATCAAACCTGGGTCTCCCATGTGGAAAATGAGCATTATACCACTGAACCACCCATGTACTCCCCATTCTTAACCTTTTTTAGCATTCTTCTTGTAAAATGCTAGTATTTTCATCTTGGCTACTCTGATTCACTTTCTCTGAAATTCCCATTCATTTTTTGAAGATTTTATAAACTGACTCCTTATGTGGTATCTGAAATATCTTGTGTTTGCTGTTAATTGTTCTAAGCTTAAGATACTTTTTTCCCTACAATTCTCCCCCACCCCCAATGATTGTGCCTTAATATTTTGTTAATTTAAAAAATTAACAGATTTTAAGTATACTTTGTGATACCAGTTGGAAAAGCACCAAATCTGGTATAAGAAGACTTTGGTTAGAGTCTGCTTTTGCCATTTACTAGCTGTATGGTATAAATGTGGGCAAGTCAAAGTGAAATTCCTTAATATATACACTAGGAAAATAGTAATTACCTTACAAGATGGTTTTAAGGATCAAATGAAGGTACAGTATAGATTAAATTAAAAGTGTTTTCTAATTTGAAGATTTGAAAAAAATCCTATTACACAATTTGATATTAACATTTTAATAAGATAATAAAATTAAATAATTTGGTACCATCTTAGGGATCACTTAGCCTAGCTTTTCATTTAACAGGAATGGAAAGTCAGTTTCACATGTTCTTTTATTAGAAGAACTGTAACAAAATCTTTTTCTTCTAATTTTTTGCTCCAGGGTTTTCTCTAATAATTTTTATCATTAAATAATAAATCATAAACTAAATCATTGGTTAGTCTTTGAATTCTGGTAAATAAAACATATTTCCAAACGGTTTTTCTTTCTTGTATAGCCCTTGTGCTCTTTGTGTTTATGGTAGAGAAAAAAGAAACAGAAAGAGTAGTTTGGTCGGAATTAGAGTAACAGCTGTTGCTTAGATTGGCAGCCTCTCTGTTCTTGCTTGGTACTATGCTGATAGGGAATTAACCAGAAGAAATCCCTCTAAGGAGAGATCAGTTCCATTTCTGTCAGACTTTGTAATGAGGGATAAGGATACCTGATCAGTAAGCCTCTGTAACGGGTATATGAAGTTAAGGAAGAGAATTTATTCAAGAATAATTTGAGGACTGTCTTAGTTTCTTCACTGCTAAAACAAATACCATACGAAGGGTTGGCTTAAACAATGGGAATTTATTAACTCTTCATTTTGAGGCTAAGAGAATTTCAAAAATGATGTGTCAGCAAGGTAATGCTTTCTCCACAAAAATGTGGTATTCTGGGGCTTCTGCTAGTTATTCTTTAGTCCTTAGCTTTTCTGTAACATGGAAATACACATGGTGATTTCTTCTCTGGGTTACATTGACTTCAAGCTTCCTTTCCTCCACATGGCTTTCTCTTCATAAAATCTCCAGTTATAAGAGTAAGACTCAACCTCATTCAGTTGGGCAACACTTTAATTAAAAATAACATTTTCAGAAGGTCTTATTTACAATGGCTTTACAAATACAGGAATGGATCATGATTAAGAATTTTTTTTTTTCTGGTGTACATACTACAAGGGCCTACCTCTTTGGAGGATTTTTGTTCACGACAGAAGTATAGCAGTGAACAGAAGAGACTAAAATTCCTGCCTTATGGAACTTACATTCTACCATGTAAGCATTCATATACATCATCAGCCTAAGCCTCATCTTTTCTTAAGACTTTATGGCCTGTGACCTTTTAAGCACAGAACCTTGCAGTTCAACAAATGAGTTATTAATGGAAGTTAGTTTCCTTCTCAACTTTTGTTTCTCTGCTCTAAGTGTAAATGGTAAGGCTGCTAGGTGATGCTGTGGCACTTTCTTCTGTCACATTTTGCTCCATGGTAATACAATTAAAAGCAGATTTTCTGAATATATACTCCTGTAGTATCAGCAACAGGGGCTGTTCAATGACATGAAAACTTTCAGTGATAATACCTATTGTTTAGTAATGCTCTTTGGCTCTAAAAGTGTCTTAATTATTATTTTTATCATAGGAGTAAAATTATGATAATTTATACTTTTTTTTTTTTGCATGGGCAGGCACCGGGAATCAAACCCAGGTCTCCGGCTTGGCAGGCAACAATTCTGCCTGCTGAGCCACCGTGGCCCGCCCGATAATTGATACATTTTTGAATAAAACTTAATGTATGACTTATTTTGCCAAAATAACTCGACACTTAATAAAGATTATCTCCCGAAAGTTAACTGAAAAACCGTTTTTGTTTTTCCAACAGTATAGAATTGCTTTAACTTTATTAAACTATGATGGTTCATGATGACTTATCAACTGTTGTTTTTATGTGCTTGAAATGAAAAACTGGGTGTTTTTTTTAAATTTATTTACAGGTATTGAATGCTATGCTAAAGGAAGTATGTACAGCATTATTGGAAGCTGATGTTAATATTAAACTGGTGAAGCAACTAAGAGAGAATGTTAAGTAAGTTAAATTAATCATGTATAAACAGGCCAAACTAAGTTTAGTGAATTGAGGGTGAGGAGCTAAATAGAAAAGTCAGCTCTGTCTGCTATATAGCACTGAAGGAGAATAGAATGCATATCTTGGAAGATGGCATTTATAGTATGTCTCTGTAATGAAGAGTCAAAGAAAAACTACATGTGGCCTTCATTTAATTATGTTTTTTTTTCCATTTTACTATTACTTTATTTGGATGGATTCAGTCTTATACAACATTTAAATATAAAAACCTTTTAATGGTTCACATCTTTGTAGAAAAGTGGTGCCATTTTATCCTTTTCAAGTTGAAAATGTCAGTGAAGCCCCCTCCATTATTAGACAATTACATTCTTTTTTGTTCCCCTTTTGATTTCTCTGTCCATATTCTGAATGAAGGAGTAATGTATGTGGTTTCAGTTATTCACTGGGAGAGCTGCTGAGTGGGATAGGATATGATAATGCAGCACCTTTATTAAGTGCTTGAATCCCAATTCTTATGCTCAGACCATCCCCTCTTTTTATATTGTGAGAATTGGTACTCAATGTAGAAGTACTACCATTTAAGTATTTTGAATCAGAGAAAGTAGTCCTGTTTTCTACAAGGTTGGAAGAATGTATAATATAAGTTTCAGGAGAAATAAATAGAATTAGTACTTTACAGTGATAGAAGGAGAAATTCATCATTTATTCATCTTTTATTTCATATAAAAGCCATGAAATACTAATCGAAGTCTTATGTCTATTATTATTTCAAAGTAAAATTCTTTATGGTATAGACTTATTGAATTTGTAGTACTTACATGCATATTGAAAGATTATTGATATGAAATAATGAATATTCTTCTATTATAAAGTTAAGTTTTTAAAGACTGCCTTAAATGACTTTCCTTCCCCCATCCCCAAACATCATGAAGGTCTGCCATTGATCTTGAAGAGATGGCGTCTGGTCTTAATAAAAGGAAAATGATTCAGCATGCTGTATTTAAAGAACTTGTGAAGGTAATGGCATATTAAACATGTTCTGTGATTCCCTGTGGACTCAGCGAATAATACACTAGCACTACACACAGGAATACTATTTCAGAATGCTTCTTTATGTGTTTGTATGGAATACATTAAAGTAGTAATTAAAAAGACTGTTAACTGTTTTCTAAAGTGGCCTATTTTTATCATATAATTTTCTGATACAGATTTGAAAGCCAGTACTTAATCCTGGAAAGAATGCCAAAGTCAAGTTGCAAGAGTAAAACCTCACTAATTCAGATTAGTTGATGAAGGGCTGCTATGAATTTATTTTCTCTCAAATATCAAAGTTCATCAAATATTGCCTAGTGAGGGTAATACTTTTGTGTAAAAAAGTCACACTTGGCAAGAATTCTTTTGTACACTGTTCAAGTATAAAGAGCTTCCTTGGAACTGATCAAATAGCCCAGCTCTTATCTACATTATGAGCAATTTTGAATTAGTGAAGTTTATTTTTATTACAAAAAAACAGTGTATATGCAAAACATTAATTTCAAAGCACACCACAATTAGTTGTAGCACAGATTCAGAGTTTAGTATGAGTTACAATTCCACAATTTTAGGTTTTCCTTCTAGCTGCTCCAAGACACTGGAGACTAAAAAAATATGTATATGGTTCAGCAATCATATTCATTTAAATCCTATCTTCTCTGTTATAACTCCTCCTTCTCCTTTGATCTTTCTTCCAAACTTTAGGGGTATTTGGACCATGCCCATTCTAAATTTTTCATGTTAGAAAAGGCTATCAATATTATGGGATGGGGGATGGAACTAACTGATATTCTTGGAGACCACTGTCCCTCTGGGTTTCAGGATTTATCTGGCATAGGAACCCATCTGGAGGTTTTAGGTTTCTGGAAAGTAATCATAGTGCATAGAACCTTTGTAGGATCTCAGAGCAGTAGTTTACAAAACAAGGTCAAAATGTCTGTAATAATACTAAAATGTTCTTTCTTTTTTCATTCTGTTGAAATTTTCACAGTTAATGTATAAGCAATTATAGATAAAACCATTGGGTTAAACTGGCTAGCATGGATTAAGGGAGTGGCCCCAAATTATACTAGTAATAATTGTAGTTTTTATTACCCTAAACTTGTAGTGAAAAAAAAATGCATTTCACTTAATTAACAATGATCTGGATGAAACAGTAGAAATGATTAATTGTATTAAATCTTGACCTTTGATTATATAACATCTTTATAACTCTTCTGTGTAATGAAATGGGAAGTACATAATGCCTCCTAAAGATGGTGGTTGTCTTGAAGAAAGCACATGGATGATTGTTTAATTGCTAACTGAGGATAGAATATCATTTTTACTTGAAAAAACAACAGGCAGATAATCTCTGGCTATTCAGACTTGGACATTTAGCAGACATTTTCTCCAAAGTCAGTGAAGTGAGCTTCTAACTTTAAGGAAAATAACTGACAATATCTGTGACCGGTTATAAAATTTAAGCTTTCAAATGAACACTAGAAATTTGTATCTCCACCCTGAGTTTGACAGAATCCCTAAATGCTTTTCTGATGAGATGAGTCATATTATGAAATTTGATTTTTTGATGTTGTATAGTGAAATGTGTCAGCAATGGGAGGTCTACATAACTCCATAAACCAGTATCTTCTACTTGACTAATGTGATGTTACAAAATCATACAACAGTATAAGATCCATTCAAAGTGCAAGACAGACTAATGGATTTTTTTTATTAATTAAAAAAATTAACAAACCAAATGAAACATCAACATATATAATCAGTAATTCACAATATCATCACTTAGTTGCATATTCATCATTTCTTAGAACATTTGCAGTAATTCAGAAAAAGAAATAAAAAGACAATAGAAAAAGAAATAAAATGAACACAGAAAAGAAAAAAAGATTATACCTGCCATACCCCTTACCCCTTGCTTTCATTGATCGCTAGCATTTCAAACTGAATTTATTTTAGCATTTGTTCCCCCTATTATTTATTTTTATTCCGTATGTTCTGCTCATCTGTTGACAAGGTAGATAAAAGGAGCATCAGACACAAGGTTTTCACAATCACACAGTCACATTGTGAAAGCTATATCATTATTCAATCATCCTCAAGAAACATGGCTACTGGAACACAGCTCTACATTTTCAGGCAGTTCCCTCCAGCCTCTCCATTACATCTTGAATAATAAGATGATATCTACTTAATGCATAAGAATAACCTCCAGGATAACCTCTCGACTCTGTTTGGACTCTCTCAGCCATTGACACTTTGTCTCATTTCACTCTTCCCCCTTTTGATCAAGAAGGTTTTCTCAATCCCTTGATGCTAAGTCTCAGCTCATTCTAGGGTTTTTCTCAGTCCCTTGATGCTGAGTCTCAGCTCACTCTAGGATCTCTGTCCCATGTTGCCAGGAAGGTCCACACCCCTGGGAGTCATGTCCCACGTAGACAGGGGGAGGGTGGTGAGATTGCTTGTTGTGTTGGCTAGAGAGAGAGGCCACATCTGAGCAACAAAAGAGGCACTCTTGGGGGTGACTCTTAGGCCTAAATTTTAAGTAGACTTCACCTATCCTTTGTGGGGTTAAGTTTCATATGAACAAACCCCAAGACTGGGGACTCAGCCTATAGCTTTGGTTGTCCACACTGCTTGTGAGAATATCAAGAATTCAACTTGGGGAAGTTGAATTTCTCCCTGTTCTCACCATTCCCTGGAGGGAGCTTTGCAAATACTTTTCTACTCACTGATCAAATCACTGTAGGATTCATCAGGGCATCACTCTGGACAAACCAACAAAATCTCATGTCCTGCCTGAGATTCCAAGTACTTATGGTGTTCAATCAAATTATCTACATAAGTTATATTAGGAAATGCACTAGACTAATGGATTTTAATGTAACAGTATGAAGGTTTATATGATTTTAGATTCCACATTGTAACTAACCTTTGTAAGCTACCATGAGTATAAAATGAAGTGAAACCAAAAACCTGAGAATTGCTATTCTAGGAGGTGGGAGGAAGAAAAGATAGATTTATGAAATAATTATTCAGTAAAATGTTTATGTTCCAAATAGTGAAAATATATACCAAATAGTTGAGTGACTGATTCTACTATGAGATATAAAGATGGAGGTAAATATAGGACAGCATCTTTCACTTGAAACAATACAGGAGGTAGGGGAGTGAATTTATGTTTAAGATAGATTTTACCTATTTCAGAATTTGCCTAAGGCAAATCCTTTACCTGAGAAATGTATTTTTCTTTCCTACTGTACCAAGTGAATTTTAAGTTCAGGTAAAATATGGTTTGTGACCTTTATGCTATAATCTGCTATGGGCTTGGCAAACTTTCTCTTAAAGGACTAGATAGTAGATATTTTCGGGTTTGTGGGTCTTATGGTCTCTGTCCAGCTGCTCAGCTCTGCTATTGTAGTAAATGAATGGGCATGGCTGTGTTCCAGTAAAACAATATTTATATATAGTTTACCAATCCCTGGCCTAGGACATTAACTATTGTTAGGCTTCATGACTGCATGGAAATAATGTGTTCCAAATTCCAACCAGCTGACTCACTAATTAACTTTTTTTTTAATAAACTTTAAAAATGTCTATTTCATGTTTGTTTGGGGACTGTCCATATATTAATCTTCTTTTTTTTTCCGCTGACTTATTATAAAATTGGTGATTTTTTTTACTAGCCTTCTAAATATAATTTTATTAGAACAGGAATTTTTATTTGCAGTTTTAACTGACCCAGAAACTCTTTTAAATGTAATTTGTAATTTTGCTAATAAATAAATATTTGTCACATGTTCAATGTTATTTTTATCTTTTTGGTATGTAGCTTGTAGATCCTGGAGTTAAAGCATGGACACCCACTAAAGGAAAACAAAATGTGATCATGTTTGTTGGATTGCAAGGGAGTGGTAAAACAACAACATGTTCAAAGGTCAGTAACACTTAATTTAAAAAAACTCACAGAGAAAATTTATCTGTGTGAATTATTTATGTCAAAGCCAGGCTTTATAGTGTTGCTTTACAATTTTGTGTTCCTTGATAGATCTACAATGTTTTGTAATAGCTTTTCTTTTTTAATAATAAGGAAACTATTGTGAAGTCTCTTGTGATTATTTTTGTTTAATATTTTTATTGTAAACCTTAACAAACATACCAACATTCATGACATACAAACATTCCATACTTTTTTAAAATATATTTTTATTGTAAACCTTAACAAACAAATGTACCAACATTCTTGATACGCAAACATTCTATACCTGGTATATAATCAGTGGTTCACAATATTGTCACACAGTTGTATATTCATCACCATAATCATTTTTTTGAACATTTGCATTTCCCCAGCAAAAGAAATAGAAAAAGCTCATATGTATCATACCCATCCCTCCCTCTTATTAACCAATAGTATTTCATCTCATGATTACTTTTTGTAGGAGAAATAGACTAGCTATTTCTTTTTTCAAAAAAATGTTTCTCTCCTTTAAAGGAGGTATGTATATGACTTTTGGAGAAGAGAACATGGAGAATTCATTTTATCCCCTATGGCTGAAGACTCCCTTTTCAGGTCTTCACTGTCCCACCAGCATAATGCAGATCATTTTGCATATGTTTGTGCTAATTTTAAATCCATTATACTACCCCATTGCCTAGGTGCCTCAGCTTTATCAACAGAGTATTTTCATAAACTTCAAATATGTTATAGTTTAAAACAAACATACTAAAAGACAAAATGATTTCTTGGAGGATTGTTATTGTTTGCTGTAAGTTAATGAACAGTAGTTAACAATTTTTTGCTTTGGTCATTTGCTGCTTGATCATTTTACATTCTTTGAATGTGACTCTATGATAATTAAAATTAAGAAATTGCTGTATTAAAAAATCTTTAAAAAATATTACTTTCAAAAGAATTATGAACAGTTTTACTTTGCTTCTTAAGTGAATAAAAAGAGTAAAGAAATTATGATAGTCTATACTTATTGATACAATTTTATTTTAATCTTCCTTTCCTAGCTAGCATATTATTATCAGAGGAAAGGTTGGAAGACCTGTTTAATATGTGCAGACACATTCAGAGCAGGTAATGTGTTGAAATTTCAAAATTGTTTTCTGTCATTTTTATTTTCAAATTTGAGGATTCATTAACTCTTTACCTCGTAGGGGCTTTTGACCAACTAAAACAGAATGCTACCAAAGCAAGAATTCCATTCTATGGAAGGTAGGTGTCTTGTTTTCTGTTTTGATATTCATATTTTTTGCCTTGTCTGTGTGACTTTGTATTTCATGCCATCTGATAACATTTTGATATATACTTATTAGCTTAAATTCTTCCTGGAACAAAGTAAGGTATAATTAAAAAATTATTATCTTTTATTACTATAATGTGACCTTTCTGATCAAGTCTGGAGATCAGAGTAGGCACTGTTTTATTCACATCTCTGCTTGTACTTTGTGTGTGCATGTGTGTGTGTGATTTTTTAAATCATCACAATAGACTTTTGTGAAAAATAACAAATTAAAAAAAAGCAATAAATTTCAAAGCGCATCACGATAATTAATTGCAGAACTGATTTCAGAGTTAGGTATGGGTCACAGTTCCACATTTTTAGATTTTTACTTCTAAGTGCTCTAAGATACTAGAAACAGAAAAAAATATCAGTATAATGATTCAGCAATTATATTCGTTTGTTAAACCCTACATTCTCTTTATAACTCCACCATAACCTTTGATCTTTCTCCCGCTCTTTAGGGGTATTTGGGTTATGCCCATTCTAACTTTTTCACATTGGAAGGGGCGATCCATAATACGGGATAAGGGGATGGAACTAGTTGATGTTCTAGAGAGTCTGGTCCCATTTCAGGACTTATCTGGTCCAGGGACCCATCTGGAAGTTGTAGATTTCTTGAAAGTAATCCTAGAGCATTGAACCTTTGTAGAATCTTATATAACACCCTAGGTGTTCTTTAGGATTGTCTGCAATGGTTTTAGTTGGGGTTTGGCAAACTATGATAGGTAGCAATATCTAACTGGAGCATGCATAAGAGTCACCTTCAGAGGAGACTTTCAATTCTACTTGAACTTTCTCAGCCACTGATCCTTGTTTGTTGCACTTCTTTTCTCCTTTTTGGTCTGAATGGCGTTGTTGATTCCTCAGTGCCAGGACCAGGCTCATCCCTGGGAGTCATCTCCCACACCATCAGGAAGACTTTCACCCCTGGATGTCATTCCCCACATAGAGGGGAGGGTAATGATTTCATTTGCAGAGTTGGGCTTAGAGAGAGAGGGGCCACATCTGAGCAACAAAAGAGGTTTTCTAGAAGTAACTCTTAAGCATAGCTATGAGTAAGCTAAGCTTCTCTACTACCTACATAAGCTTCACAAGAGTAAGCCCCAAGATCAAGGGCTTGGCTTGTTGACTTGGGTGTCCCTAAAATTTGACACAGTATTGGGGAATTCCTTGATGGTAAAGCTTAATAGTTCCGTTCTTTTTCTCCTATCTCTTAAGGGACTTTGCCAATACTTTTTATTATCTGCTTAATATACTCTGGTATGTGTCCAGGCATTATATTAAGCCAAACAGGATTAAAGGACCTCTTATTCTGGGCTCCCTGTGTTTGGATTGTTTAAATGATCTATCCAGACAGGTTGAGTGAGGTTACGTGCTATAGAAAATTTAGGTTCTTCTGGACAAAATAAACCTTTCTTCCTTTGGTCTCAAAGAGTAGATGAAGTTCTGAAATAACAGATAATGTCTTCCTTACCCCTATATTCTGAATTACTTTAATGATATGGTCATTATTTTTAACCTTTTTTTCCCTGAGAGAAATTTTTGTGATGTTTTCTACCAGGTGGATTAAAAATAATATTAAGAAATTTTTCTTGGGATAAGAACCACTTGTAAAAATTGGGGGATAATAAACATAGTATAATAGGGCTCACAATTAAGTTGATTAAGAAATGTTGTCAGTACCATTTAATGAAAAAATCTCTCTTTTGCTCATATAAACTGTAAAAATGTACTGTTTATAGAAAGTACAGTATTAATGATCTTCATTACCTCTGCAAGGAAGGAATAGAATGGGGCTAGTGAAGGATTTTATCTGTATCCATCTCTAATGTTGAATTTACAGATCTGGAATATTTTAATCCTTTGTCTTGGTAGACACAGGGCTTCTTGTATTTTCAGCTCTCTATTTTGGAACCTATGTCTTTTTTGTTTAAAAAATTTATGAGAATGCACGGGTAGTTCAGTGGTTAGAATACCCGCCTTCCATGCAGGAGACCCAGATTCGATTCCCTGACCATGCACCAAAAAAAAAAATTTAAGTACTTAAAGTGATTTTTGTCATTTAAGTCTCATACCTATTCTTATTAAGTATATACTTGATTTTTTGTTGTTAATTTGGGGGAACAACATTTTTTAACATATGTCCTTTTATTTGACAGTGCTTATCTGTATAAAAAGTAGCCGCTACTTCAAAAGAATGCTAACTAAAATATCTCATTTCTTGATTCTCAAATTGAAAAAATTTTTGTCAGTGATTGTGAAAATGTAGTGAAATAGGAATGAGATTAAACTTTTATGGAGGACATTTTACTTTTAAAAGCCCAAAACATTAATAGTCATACTCTAGTGAATTAGAGTATGGTGTAACACAATTTGAAAGAAGCATACAATGATTATATACTAATGTTCCAAAATTGGAAAACCCTCAAATGTCCAGCAAGAGGACATTCACTTAATAAGTGATAATATAGCCACTTGATGGAATACTATTTAGTCTAAAAGTTATGTTTTACAAGAATATTTTTAAGGGTTTTATGAAGTGTTTACAAAAGGGTGTTAAATAGAAAAGTAGTTATAAAACACTAAGTGATATCAGTTCAATTATTAAAGATATGAAAAAATTGAGGGAAACAAAACTCATTCACGAAAAGACGTAGCAGATTCATGTGTGGTTTTTAATTGAAAAATTGGATAATGAATCATGCTGTTCTAGAAGTAGATTGTTATTTTTATTGCTTGTATGATTTTGTTATTCTAAGTTGCTATTGTGATCTTTGGCTTTTTCAAAATGGATTAAAGATAGACTGAAGATTTCCAAATTTATATTATTTGGAAGTTTTGCCACTGTGTTTGTTGTTAAATCATTTGTTCATGTTAAATAGCTATACAGAAATGGATCCAGTTATCATTGCCTCTGAAGGAGTGGAAAAGTTCAAAAATGAAAATTTTGAAATTATTATTGTTGATACAAGTGGTCGCCATAAACAAGAAGACTCTTTGTTTGAAGAAATGCTTCAAGTTGCTAATGCTATAGTAAGTAATTTACTGTGTAACACTGTTATACTTTAATTTAATTGTAACCACTGGTTGAGTTTATGATGAATATAAATTATTCCATGTCTATAAGTCAGGAATTTATTTCTGTTTTGAATACCTGTATCTTTGTGATAGGAGCTTAATCTGATAATTTTTCATTTCCATTAAATATGAAATTTTCATAAGTACCAAAATTTTCCTTTCTGACTTAATTATCCTATTTATATGTATAGGAAAAGTTAGCATAAACAATACTTATGATTAACCCTTAATGTTAGTCTAATTTCCCCTATAAATTATTTAAATGCAATTTGTAACATTTACTTTAAACAAAATGTGAAAGTTTTCCAAATGATGCATCTAAAGAATATTAATCATTATTTGGTGTCTCTTGTTTGAAATTGTGATGAAAATATCTTGGGGACAAGAAACAGTTTATAAATATCTATAGCATATATTAGGAAGCCATGTTCAGCCTTTGGGGTATTAGCAGTTATTCTTTGGTTACTGATTAATGATGAGTTTCTTTTTAACTGTGCCTTTATTTTGTCCTAGTTGACCATATCTCAGGACAATAGTCTTATTCAATTTTTTAATTCCTTTTGGTTTCAGTGCATGCTCTTCTACTTTTTTTTACTTTTCTCCAATTTCCTTTTGCTGTTCCTTTTGCCTACAGTGCCCTTCCTGCAGGTCTTTGCATAGCTGTTTCCTCTTGACTCATGCCTTAGCTCAAATATTACTTCTAGAGAGGGCTTCTCTGATTACTCTACATAAAGAAGCCTCCTACGCTTAAAATCTGATCTTCTTTATACCATATTAATAGCTATAAATTTAAAATGATTATTTACCTGTTTATTGTCTGTCCGTTCTGTCTAGAATCTAGGTTCCATGAGGGCAAGGATTTTCTTATTTACCACTTTTTCTTAAGTACCTATACAGTACCTTATACATAGTACTCCTTCAACAAATATTTATTGATTGAATGAGTAATTATTTTTAGTAAATATTGTTCTATAAGGTAGAATGATGAACTCTGTTTAAGATCAGTGAAAATATGTGTCTTTTCTATTTAAACTTTCTAGCAACCTGATAACATTGTTTATGTGATGGATGCCTCCATTGGTCAGGCTTGTGAAGCCCAAGCTAAGGCCTTTAAAGATAAAGTAGATGTAGCTTCAGTCATAGTGACAAAACTTGATGGCCATGCAAAAGGAGGCGGTGCTCTGAGTGCGTAAGTGTCATTGGTGCTGTCATTTTATGTCTTGAGGTTATTTGCTGTGTGTTTGCATTTATGGCATTCTAATTGATAATATAAAAAAATATGCCAATAATGAACCTAATATGATCTATACAAAAAGTTTAAATAGAAACAGAGTTTGAAAAGTTCTCTGTTACTTCTATTTTATCTGGAAAAAAGAAACTTGAGCTATGTACCTTTGTTTAATTAGTTTTGGAAATCTGCTGGAAATTTTATATTTTGAGGTTTGTTTTCTTTTTTGTGTGTAGGGTTGCTGCCACAAAAAGCCCAATCATTTTCATTGGCACAGGAGAACATATTGATGACTTTGAACCTTTCAAAACACAGCCTTTCATCAGCAAACTTCTTGGTATGTATAGTGGTGGGGATCTGGCAAAACTTCAAAAAAATAGGATGGATCTTTATGACAGATCAGGATTTAATCCTGCCTATTCACGAACTAATTTGGGAAAATAATTTCCTTCTATGGCTTATCTTTCTCATCTGTGAAGTAGGGATGTTGGTTATCTGCTTCATATGATTAGAGTGGTAAAGTGAGATACCAAATGGAAAGTTCTTTGGAACAGTTTTATAGCATAATACAAAAATATGTGGTGGTAGTAGTACCAATATGTATATATATATTGTACGCTATGTGATGGGGTTTACATTTCATTATTTTCCTTGTAAATATCCCATTATCGTAGCACCATTTGCTGATTTTTGGGGGGGAGTGCATGGGCAGTAGTAACAGTATTAATGTTATAAAACATATTTTAAATGTGTCAAGGTGTTAGCATGGGATTTGGATTTAAGACCTTGGCTAGTTGTCACTTCTTTGCTGTCACTTAACCTCTCTAACTTTTCTCCTCTGTAAAGTATGAGGAATACCTGACTTGTCTACCTCATAGGTTTATTATGTCTGTGAATGTGTTTTATGTAACATAAAGCAGAGTTTGCTATTAGTTGTCAGTTTTTCTTTAATGGATCTTATAGGTATGGGTGACATTGAAGGACTGATAGATAAAGTCAATGAGTTGAAGTTGGACGACAACGAAGCCCTTATAGAGAAGTTGAAACATGGTATGTGAGTGACAAAAAACTATTTATCTCAATATCTTCTTTTGGATGAATCTACTATTTATTTGTTTGAAATGATCATATCTGTTTTAGAGTCAGTTCTTCAAATGTTTATGACTTCAAATGACTTATGTACAAATCATTTTTAATCTTAGACATCTGAGCATTTATAGAATAACTAGTTTTGTTTTTACTCTTTTAGTCAAATGGCCTTAAGGTTAAAATTGAGGCTTTCATTGAGTTCCTTGAAATAAAACAGGTTAAAAGTGAATTAGAACAGGCAGTGCAAGGTTAGTTTAGTGGTAGAATTCTCACTTGCCATGCAGGAGACCTGGGTTCGGTTCCCAGACCAGGTTCGGTACCCACCCCCAACTTCCCCTAAAATGGATTAGAACAAAGAGGAAGTTATGTACTTATTAAGATACTTAATTAGTTTGAAAAAATTCCTTGGATGATGTAAGTTACTAAAATTCATGTAATTAAATAATGAACAACCTTAAATATATCATTTATCTAAAGAAATTGAATGTTACGTTAAATCTTCCCCATGTCCAGATAGTTTCCCCGGTTCATTTTCCCAATTATTAAAGAAAAAATAATACCAATTTTTTTTAAAAAAATGAATTAGAACAAACTCTGTTTACTTATAAAGTTTTATGTATATTAAAATATATAAAAAGAAATTTAAGGAATGAGATTAATTATATACACAATTATTATTTTTTTCACTCCACATTGGAGTTCTTTTTATTTCTGAGTAGTATTTCATCTGTACTTTATCCTTTTTCTTGGTTGTGGACATCTGCGCTGTTTATGGAACACCAAATAATTTTCTAAAGTGGTTTTGCCATTTTGTATTCTCAGCATTTCAACTGCTCCACATCCTCTTTTAGTTGCAGTTAAACTTTTAAATTTTAGTCATTTTAGTGGGTATAGCTCAACTGCCTTGTTTTTAGATTTCTTGTATATTTCTCTATGCCCATCTTTTCTTCTCTAGAATAAGATGTTTCTTTGTATCCATGTATTCTCTAAAACACTCTTGATTTTGCTCGTAGTTATGTGTGCTTTAAGATGAACGCATGATTAACGAAAAAATTAGTTTTATTGAATGGAAATGTAAATTCTCTTATATATCTGAATTATCTAAATTGTATTTCAGGTCAGTTTACATTGCGAGACATGTATGAACAATTTCAAAACATCATGAAAATGGGCCCCTTCAGTCAGATCTTGGTTAGTTATCCTAAACAGTTTATTTCTCCCTGTGTTTGTTCTTTACTAAAATTTCTAAGAATACATGTACTTGCTTTAATTATTTTCGCTGTTTGGATAAAAATTGATGTTTTAGGATAATGTCAAAATTCAAGCTAATATTATATTTTTAAAAATTAAAGATGGTATTGAATGTGGACATTCTGAACAATTAATCTTAAATTATTCTTGGTTTGGTTTAAATATGTCTGTTTCAGGGGATGATCCCTGGTTTTGGAACAGATTTTATGAGCAAAGGAAATGAACAGGAGTCAATGGCAAGACTAAAGAAATTAATGACGATAATGGATAGTATGAATGATCAAGGTAAGATGGCAGATTACTTAGGAGAACAATGTTCTGATTATCAGCAAATTGAGAGTTTAATGCTGCTATTCTTGTGGTCATATGGAGGAAAATTATGGCTGAAAGATTTTTGTTAGGTAGATTTGTAGCAGCTTGAAAGGTCTTCTTCAAAGGGTTATAATTATTGATTGATGTCATTATTGAGAGAAATGTTTAGTACATTTTCAGTGAATTCCATGGGAAGAACACAAATTCTCCATGGTTTTGATAGAAGTAACTTAAAAGGGAGATTCTTCAGTCAACTGAATTTGGGGGAATGCTGTGTTAAACAAACATAAATAAGTTTATTTATTTTGACTCTCCTCAGAGCTTTAATTCACTAATGTGCTTTGGAAGTTTATAAGCCAGGGGTACTATAAGTAATGTTTATAAATTTCTTTTGCTATAAACCCCTCAAGATTCAGTCTTCTCAGAGGTACACTTGTCTAGCTCTGTAATCCTATACTGCACTCATGACTGTTCTTATCCCTTCATGCTTCTTTTCTTATAGTGGGCAGGGAGGTTGAGGGGGCAGTGCATGGGCTGGGAACTCTTCATGCTTCTAGAAGGACCTCTCCATCAGTAAAATACTTTTGTAGATCCTCTTCCCTCCTTACTCATGATTTTTTTCCCCATCACATACAAATATTCATTAGATAACATTTTCTTAGCCTTCCCTCTTTCCCTAGCATTTAGTATGTCTCTATCACTTTTCACTCAAACTATTTAAAAGAACAGTTTGTAGTCTTTTCAAACCACTACAATCTCTTCCCGCTATAACTCTGATATAGATCATGCAAAGGTCTCCAGTAACCATGTTTGTCATCTACCCTAGTAGGTACTTTTCATTTCCCTTGACTTCTACAACAGTGGGTGTTGTTAATCACCTTTTCCATTATACCAATCTCCTTGCTGTTACCCTTAACTTTCTTGTTACTTGTTCTTTCACTTCTTGTTCACCCCTTAAATGACTGTATGCTTCAGGATTCTTTTCTCAGCCAGTTTTTCTTGTTATTTTGCTCATTTTCCTGAATGATTCATCCATTTCTGTGCTTTATCTACTACCTGATTGATTGTTGCTCATTTTTTGTAGTCTCTTCATGTTTTATGAGCTCCTGACCTTGATAATAACCCACATAAAATTGTGCTTCTCTCATTTTTGTATATTCAGTACCACAAAACTTTTGGCATTTACGGTGAATAATTGCAGATACATCAAGTCTAAGTATTTTACACATATTAATCCATTTGTCCTCACAGCAACTTTTTTTTTTACATTTTTATACAATTTTATTGAAATATATATTCACATACTGTGTACTCATCCAAAGTGTACTATCAGTGATTCACAGTATTGTATAGCTGTACATTCATCATCATAAGTGATTTTTGAACATTTTCATTACTCCAAAAATAAAAATAAAAAATAAAAGTAAAAAAGAACACCCAAATATCCCATCCCCTTGTGCCTACCTATTATTTATTTATTTTTCTTATTTTCTTACTCATCTTTTCCCACATAGTATAAAGGTAGTGTCACAAGGTTTTCACAGTCACACTCATACCTTAAAAGTTCTATAGTTACGCAATCATCTTCAAGAGTCAAGGCTATTGGATTACAGTTCAGCAGTATCAGATATTTCCCTCTAGCTACTCCAGTACACCAAAAACTGGAAAAGACTATCTATATACTGCATAAGAATAACTTCAGAATGACCCTTTAACTATTTGAAATCTCTGAGCCACTGAAACTTTATTTTGTTACATTTATCTTCTTTTCATGCCACCCTTAATTTACTAGGTTCTACTTTCTAATAATTTCTGCTCTTTTCTTTGTCTCTACATTTCCTGCATTGGGTCACACTCTCATATTTCTTACATACTAACATTTCCTTTTTGTTTTGTCGCTCCTGTTTTTGGTCTTCCTTACTACCATCAGAATGGTCTTTCTAAACATACCAGTTCTGGGATCAAAATTGTGGCTCAATAGTTCTTTATCATTTTCATATGAATTCCAAGCTCCAAGGCATGGCATTCAAGTCCGTTATTATTATCTTCTTCTTACTTACGTTTGCACCTTCTTAAATCTGTAGGTTTTTCCCAATGCTGTGTTCCTTCCACGCAAAACTTCTTTTCACTTATTCTATGAAGACATGTTCTACTTCCTTTCTTTTCTTTACTAACTCATACTTGTCCTTTAGGACCACTCAGCTAAAGGGAAACCACTAGTATGAACCTTTTTCCTGTTTTCTATTTTTTATTAAGTCCTTTCCCACTTTTTACTTAACTCTGTCATACTGCTTGCCATAATGTGCAGTTATTGCAGTTATTAGTTTAATCTGTTTTGTCCCACTTGATTTGAGTTCCTAGAAGGAATGGGATGCATCTTTCCTAAATATTTTGTAACGAAGATATAGGTTTGTTTTTTTTTTTCTCACATGAGCAGGCACTGTGAATCGAACCTGGGTCTCTGGCATGGCAGGTGAGAGCTCTGCCTGCTGAGCCACCATGGCCCACCCAAAGATATAGTTTTAAAGCATTTATTAAACAGACTTACAGGTTTTAATTGACTAAAATTTTATTATGAGATAATTTTATTTAAGTTGCATTGTATTGGTAATCAGTCTTCCCTTGGATTTCAGTTCACTTCTGTACAACATCCTTAGAGGGATATAGACAAATTAAAACATGTATATAGGAAATTAGGATGCTCAATGGGGTTCTAGACCATTGTATAAGAGAAGCAGTCAAAAGCGTTAGTTATGTGTCACCTAGAGAAAATTCACAGGAGCCATGGTGGCTCTCGAAATTTGAAACCTTATTTTGCATACCTGGCAAAAAGAGATTTAGGTAAATAGGAAAAAGTCACAGGTAATTAGATTCAGTTTTCTATGTGAAAAGATGTACCATAGTGACAACTATACCGAATTGCATAGATTGCTACAGTAGATAATGGTTTATTTCTCCTGGGGATATTAAGACCAAGGCTAGATGACCACTTATTGGCATATGTAATAGGGAACAAAGAAATAATGGAAATATTGACTAAAGTTCATTCCATTTCTAAGATTGTATGCCGCTAAAGCCAGAAAAAACGTAGTTTATAATCTTAAGAATTATTAAAACACGGAGGGAATTAGCTCATTCTTTATATGCTACAGAAAGGATAAAGATTCTACTAAACAGTAATTACTTGATTGTAAGAAAATATAACATATATTCTGTTGATATTAGCCAGAACCTACCTCCTTTTTATGCTTGTTTATATAGGCTAAATTTTTTGTTTAAAAGGTGACTTAGTCATTTTGGGTAGAACTAAGTGAGCTCTTTTGTTCTTTTTTAAAAGACATCATATACCTCTGGTGACTGAGGGTGGTTGTGGTTGGATATGAGATGTAGAAGAGGTTAGGGTTACAAGTTTTGAAGATTCTCAGAATGTTCTGTTCTAGGACAACTATTTTTGTGCTAGTGTTATTGTTTTTATAGCCTAGGAATATTATAAATTTTATTTTATTCCGGATTTGAGTTTTAAAAATCAGAAGCAAATGGGCAAATTGTAACATTTTTTCAATCTCTGTAGTTGTTCGACTGTTATCTCCTTGTTTATTTTCTATATGTTTAGAATATTTCAAAATATAAAAAGGAAAAAATAATTATCTTTTGAAAACCTCAGCTAAGCTCTGTAAAGTTATATATTGCTTATTTGCACATAACTGCTTTGATGTTGAATGTTAATTGTATATAAGTAAAAACAATTGACTCTTGTCTACAGAACTTGACAGTACAGATGGTGCCAAGGTTTTTAGTAAGCAACCAGGAAGAATCCAAAGAGTAGCAAGAGGATCAGGTGTGTCAACGAGAGATGTTCAAGAACTTTTAACACAATATACCAAATTTGCACAGATGGTAAAAAAGATGGGTGGTATCAAAGGACTTTTCAAAGGTAAGAAAAATAACAAACTCATCATTGGTTATCAGACTGAAAGGAAAGAAAGAAGTTGAGAAACTGAAAATTAAAGCCATAGAGTACTGCCAGTATTGGAAAATTCACTGAATTTCATTATATTCATGTACTTCTAGGATTTATATCATGATCTATGAGTTATCTGTTTTGGGATTCAAGGTAATGGGCATTAATATTGTGGGAAAAATCCAACATAATTGACTTTACTTTTATGAATATATAACACACATATTCCAAAAATTTGGAGAATATAAGAAGGTTTAATAGGTAAAGCTTTACCTATTGTCTTTACTTCCCGGAAAATGCCATGGGTCCTGTTGCAAATAACATTTGATGTAACTCCTGTTTTTGTCTGATGTACAATGACTATTTTTCCATATTTTCAAATAGTCTTCAAAATATACTTTTTAAACCACTGAACCGTATTCCAGTTATGAACATATGTTTCATAACTGGAACATATGTTCATGCCTCTTTGTTGGACATTTTGACTGATTCTAGTTTAGCAATATAATTATTTTGTGACGAACATTTATATGCATCTATTTTTATGCCTATTTTCACTTCCATTAGGACAAGATCCCACGAGAAATGACCATTTTTAAGGCTTTTGCTACTTATTTTATTTCTAGATTATCTTTCAGCTGTGTTGCACAGATTTATGCTTGTTAGTAATGAAATGAGAGCTTCACTTTCTGTATGGTCTTCCATGAGGCCAGGAATTTTGTCTGTTTTGATAGAAATATAATAGGTACTGAATATATTTTATAATAATTCATCGTCATTTCCAACTTAATTGTCAAATATTTTGGTTTTTTAAAATTACAATTAAGTGTAAAATTTCTTCATACATTTAGTGGTTTGGATTTCTTTTGTAAATTACCTCTTGATGTTCTTTGTCCATTTGTTCTATTTTTTCCCCTTATTTTATTTATTTATTTTTGGGTGCATGGGCCTGGAATCAAACCATATCTTCCACATGGCAGGCAAATATTCTACTACTCAACTACAAGCCTTATTTCTTTGTGAAAACTTTAAAATCCTTGATTTCTGCCTATAATTATTTTTTCTCTGTTTTTTGATTGCCTAAACTTGTGTATAGTTTTTAATTAACAGACGTTCTCATTTTTAATGTCAACAAACCTATCTGTCTTGCCTTTATGGGTTATTTTATGCTCATAAAATCTTCCCCATTCTTATATCATGATAGTCACTTATATTTTCTCCTAGTCTTTTTTTTTTTTGCATGGGCAGGCACCAGGAATTGAACCCAGGTCTCTGGCATGGCAGGCTAGAACTCTGCCTGCTGAGCCACCGAGGCCTGCCCTCTCCTACTCTGTTTTATTTTTTAACTTGATTTTTTTGCATTACTTTTTATTCTATGTGGTATGTATTTTGCTGTGTATTTTGTGAGGTAAGAAGATCATTTTGTTTTTCCAAAGAACTAAGCAATTGTCAACCATCCAGTCCTCCTTTTTTAAAAATTTTTAAATTTTTCACAAAGTCAACAAGTATTAAAGTAAATTTATTTCAAAAAAATGTTGGCTAAGAATGTCCAAATATGAACAATATCACTGAATAGCTCTTTTTTTTTTTTGTCCCAGAGTGCTTCTCTTTTCATTGGCTATCTATTTTACTATGGAGTTTTGTTTAAATGTGTAAAAATTCCCTGAGAAATGATTCACATTATTTGTTATCTAAAGTGTTTCACTGTCTTTTAAGAGGTTCTTAGATATAACAAATATTCACATTTTTGAATATGCATATTCACTTGGTAATCCAATCTTTCTTCATGTTAATAACCACTGTATAGAGTTTTGCTTATAGTGACTTATTCACAAGCATAAATAAAAATAAAAACAAAAAGTGTAGCCCTTACGAAAGTTCCTTAAATGTTCCTTAATTGCATAAGGATAGAATTTGACCTGTTCTTCCTAAAAAATATGTATTGAATTGAGAATAAAGACCAAAAGAGGATATATAGAAATAATTATGTTAGATTGATTACTATAATTGATTTAAGTGATTTTTTTATACTTACTCAATTTGTCAAACTTTCTATAAGTGATTTTTTTATACTTACTCAATTTGTCAAACTTTCTATGATAACCTGATTTTATTACTTATTTTTTTTTCTATATTACTCATTTTTTTCTTTTTCAGGTGGTGACATGTCTAAGAATGTGAGTCAGTCTCAAATGGCAAAATTGAATCAACAAATGGCTAAAATGATGGATCCAAGAGTTCTCCATCACATGGGTAAATATGAAGTGGTTATCAGCTTGTAATCTACAGTTTGATTTATAAGAGTTGATTTTAAGTCACAAACTCTCTGACATTATGAAAATCTGCCTCAAACATGTATATTCAAGGAAATGGCCATCTGAATCATAAGTTGAATGGTTGTAATAGTACTGTGTAAACTTAAATTTTATTCACTTCTGTATTGCCACCTGTGTGATTTTTGAGCAGGCTTCATAATCATTGTTAATACTTGTTCTATTTTGAAACCTGGGTATTTTCAAAGATGGAATTTTGAAATCATATAAGTCTTTTGAATCCCAGTTCCACTTTTACAGTTTAACCTGTGAAGACTTTTTTAACCTTTCTGAACCTCACCTTTTCTGTCAGATTACAGATAATATCTCATCAGGAAACTGAAAATTAAATGAGCTAATGTATATGAAAATGTGCAGTACAGTACTGGCCATATAGTAGATGTTCAATAAATGGTGAATTTTTTTCTTCCTATAAGTCCTATGAAATGACCCCATTGAAAACTTTTTACATAATTTAATAATATTTACAATAAGACTCTTATACTTCCCAGAAGAAATTTTTATTAGATTTATTTCTCCTTGCTGTTTGACAGGTACTGTTCTAACTTTTTGATGTCATTTATTTGTTACAAAAACTCCATGGCATAGATTATTCATTCTGTATGATGAGGATACTGGTGATAATACAGATTTTTAATTGGTATGTTCTTTAAGGTTGATGACTGAATTGCACTCAGAACCCAGTATTTTTTAGAAGTTAATACCCTGCTTATACAAAAGCAATAAATATTTAAATTTCTGCTTAATACTTTTCTGATTTTACTCTACTTTCATTCTAGGTGGTATGGCAGGACTACAGTCAATGATGAGGCAGTTTCAACAGGGTGCTGCTGGCAATATGAAAGGCATGATGGGATTCAATAATATGTAAAGAGGATGCCTTAACATAAACTGACTCAGCTGACTGCATTATTTGCTGAGACCTCAGCGTTTCCTTCCTTTTTAAATGGGAAAAAAAGTATTTTTCTTGCCTTTCTGACCTTTTTCTTTTTCTTCTTGTCTTTTTTCTCTTCCCTCTTCCCTTTTCTTTATTTCTTCTCTCCCTCCCTTTGATGTAAGGGAGTAATATATATATATATTTGGGGGGGGGAAATCATTATATTTTTGCTTTAGATTTCCTTCTATTAGTTTTCACCATCATAACACTTAAGTTAAACAAATCATGATGTAAAATTTTAGTACTTAAAGATTTTTAATTGTCTCAGAGACCAAGCATTACATTTGTAAACAGTCCTGGTCAGTAGTTACATGATGTCTCAATAAAAGTGCTGTAAAAATAAATTTCAAAGTGGTTTTAAGTTAACGAGTTGTTCACTTTATGTTTTCAGATTATCATTGTAGTACGTAAAACGGTAGACTGAAAAGCCAATAGATACATATTATTTAAAACTATGCCTGGAAATATAACTTAAAAAGAATTATGATTATAATAACTTAACCATGAGTGTTAGGAATCTTAAATTAAAATTGAAAACTTGGTTATAGTTCACAATATGTGTTTTGTGTATAACTTGCAATTTTTATCTCATATTTTTAAAGCCTTAATGGCAGTATTTGGTTTCTTTAAAGCCAATTTTTTTGTGTTTCTTACATCTCAGAAATATACTTGAAGAAACTGGTACACTTTGATGATAATTACTAATGTATAGACCTGTTAATGGGGAAATAATTGCAGACATTAGGCTCTTACTGTAATTAAAAGTGATGAGACCATGATCTAGTTATTGCTTACCTTGGATTGCTGCACAGTTCATTTAGAATTGTGGATTTTAAATAAATCACAAATGAATTGAAAATACTAGAAAAACTCATGCCATTCATTATTGAGATCATGAAGAAAATACAGTGCAATAGTGTACACTGTACACTGAACTGCTCTTCAATAAAGACTTGATTTTTGGTAAGAGAGCAAAAGAAATGGCTAATTTTTATGGTATTAATTTTTATGGCTCAAGTGTTTTAAGAAGGTCTTATAAACCAAAGTGTCTTTAAAAAATACACAAAGAATGCAGCTGATTTTCTTGTTTATTGGGGCAATGATTTTTTTTATCCCACATTTTTTTTTTTATTAACCAAAGAGCATAGAATATTGTAGACTGTTATATAAAAATATCACAGCAAGACCCAGGTAAATATCTGAAAGTAGTGAAAACATTTTTCTCTGTATTACTTTCTAATTAAACTGATGCATGCCACCTTTTCTAGGTATGCATTTTTGTGATTTCTCTCTTTAGCGTTCCCTTTTTTTTCCTATTTTGACTGGGAAAGAAATGAGACAGTTAGCTGTAATAGCTTTTATGACTTAAGGCATAAGTTTTTTTTGACATCTTTGCATCGAGGCAAACGATATTTTTCGGATGCAAAAAGTAACAGTGTCAAAGGACAACAACTAAGCATTCAGGTTACCTAGTTCATTATATTTCTCTTTCTTTCTATTAAAATGAAGAATTGTAAATGCTCTTTAACATCCTGATTGTGTTAATTCCTCAACCTGGAATCTTTAGTTACAAAAGCTATTCTTTTGTTCTCTTTTTATGTAGGCACTGATGTTTGATGAAATAAGTACAATATGCCAAAATCAAATCCTTTAATACTTTGACCAAATTTCCTTCTATGATTCACTATTATTAAAATTTATTCCTTAGCTTGTTTATATCTGATAAATTCCCAGTTTGGACCACAAACTAGGTCTCATAGTTTACAACATTGAGTTAGTTATTCCTGATTTTTATTATAATGTCATTTAAATATGTACAAATATAAAAGCTAGGTATAACTTCCTTAAACTTATAGTGCTATGAATTATAAACCAAAAATAAACTTAGAAATTAAATATCAACAAAGTATACAGCCAAGAAAAAGGCCCAATAAACAATTTGATGTGATGGATGACAATGTTCTCCTGAAAGTATCACATTTGCTGACATATAAGATATAAAGATCTATATATATAATGCATTACAATTTAATGGAGTAATTTTTGGAAAAAAAGTGCTTTGCACTGTGTAGTAAAAGTAATTTCAAAATGCATTGTATAAATCATTATTTTGTTCAAATACGGTATATTGCAGTGCAAGAGGAAATTCTGTAATCTTGAATAGAAGTATGGTGTAACATATCTTAAAAGAAATATGTTATCAGTGTGGGTACTCTTGTTCAGGGGGCAACAAAACAGGACTTTACTGGAACCAAAGCCCCACGTTATGTATATTGATATAAAGGTAAAATAAGTATAATACCAATACCTTATTTCCATGAATTCAGGGGGTTAAAAAGTTAAACCATAGTATAAATTTGGATGAGTTCTTTTATAGTTAGCACTAGTACATATAAAGAGATTTCAGTAAAAAAATAGAACAATGCTTTTAAAGTAAAATAAGTGAAGGAATTTCGACTTCATATTTCTGTATGCCGTAAAAGAAAATATTTCACTATTTGAATACAATAGGGCAACTGAAGAATTTGAATGAGCTTTAAAAAAAAAAAATGACTGTGTCCTGGAGACACAGAGCTTGAGTTCTACAGCAGTGAAAGTCAGCATTACCCCATACAGCAATGGTAAAAAAACACTAAAAAAGTGATCAGACTTCAATTAGTGACATGAATTGTGCCAGTTTGAAACTCTTTTATACTTTAGAAAAGTCATGTTCTGTAATACTGATTCAATATTGTTGGGTGGGATCTTTTTGATTATGTTGTTTTCCTTGGAGATGTGACTTACCCAATTGTGGGTGGGACATTTTCATTAGGTGGTTTCCATGGAGATGCATCTCCACCCATTTGAGGTGGGTCACTTATTGGAATCCTTTAAAAGGGAACTCTTTTAAAGAAAGCTTCAGAGCTGACAGACATTTGGTGATACAGAAAGAAGACGCCCCTGGGAAAGCCATTTGAAATGAGAAGCCAGAAGAGAAAGTTAGCAAACTTCACCACGTGCCTTCCCAGCTGACAGAGAAATCCTGAACATCATTGGCCCCTTCCTGAGACAAGATAAGATATCTTTCTCTGGATACCTCAGTGTGGATCTTTTTGTAGTCTTAGAACTATAAGTTTTAACTTAATAAATTCCCTTTATTAAAAGCCGACCCATTTCTGGTATGTTGCATTTCTAGCAGTGTTAACAAATGAAAACATGAATGAAGCGGATCTGGGTAAGACTAAGGTAAATCAGATGAAAGGGTAAAGGATTTTAAAATTTCAACTTCTGTGTGAGATGAAAGGATGTTTATTTGCTGCAAAACATTATTTTTGGTCATTTGGTCACTATCTAATTTAACATGTATGGTCAGCCTATTTGAATGCGATGATTACATGGAACCATGAATAAGGAGTGAGATCTTGTTGGCTTGTAGAGGTTGGTGTAATTCCCCAGAACATCCCAGAGTAAGCTAGGCAGAAGATAAAAAAATGTTTGCAGGTTGGGCAATGGTGGTTTAGTGGCAGAGTTCTCACCTGCCATGCCAGAGACCTGGGTTCAATAAGAGTGCTTGCCCATGCCAAAAAAAAAAAAAAAAAAAAAAAATCATTTGCAAAATCTCCTTAAGGGTGTGGGGAAAAAGAAATACTCAACTTCCCTACCTGCAAAATTCCTGATATTCTCGCAAGCATTGGGGACTGCTAAGTTGATAGGCCAGGCCCTTGATCTTGGGGCTTGCTGTTATGAAACATATTCCTGCAAAGGAAAAGCTAAGCTTACTTACGATTATGCCTGAGTCACCCCCAGAGAACCTCTTGTTACTCAGATGTGGCCTCTCCGTATGCCAACTCTGCAGGTGAGCTCACTGCCCTCCCCATATGTGGGACGTCTCCCAGGGGTGTAAATCTCCCTGGCAGTGTGGAACATGACTCCCACGGATGAGGCTGGCCCTGACATCATAGGATTGAGAAAGCCTTCTTGATGAAAAGGGGGAAGAGAAATGAAACAACATAAAGCTTCAGTGGTTGAGAGATTTCAGAGTGGATAGGTCTTTCTGGAGGTTATTATGCTGTATGTAGATATCCCTTTTCAATTTGTGTGTATTGAAGTAGCTAGAGGGAAATACCTGAAACAGTTGAACTGATATCCAATAGCCTTGACTCTTGAAGATGATTGAATAACTAGAGCTTCCAATTCCAAATACCTTATTCTGAACATTAAGCTATTGAATTAAGCTTGAGCTTAATGTCTTCTTTGCTTTTGAGCCATGAGATACTGGAATGATAAATTTATATAACAGAAATGTCGGGGGGTTAATTTAAACTTCATCTCTAAATCAGTTGTGTGGCATGTGCTTTCTATTTGTATGAACTAGTTATTGATGTATGAAATTTTGCTATAATTTTCTCCACTCTATTACTAGGGGGTTAGATAACTATTTGTATGAAGTGTTAAGTAGTCGCTTACTGAAGACCATAGGCCTTACCCATCTTGTATCAGTCTTTCATCTGTAATATGGGCACATTGAGTACACATTGATTTTGGGATACTTTATTGTGCAACTTATTGATATATATCCACAAACTATATAATCACCCAAAGTTTACAATTAATGGTTCACGGTATCATATAGCTGTGCATTCATCAGCACAATTTTAGAACATTTTCATTACTCCTAAAAAATTAAAATGAACATTCCAAACTTCCTGTATTAGGATTCTCTAGAGAAACAAAACCAACAGGAGGTATCTGGAAATATGAGATTTACAAAGGTGTCTCACACAACCATGGGAATGGAAGAGTACAAAATCCATAGGGCAGGCTGTGAAGCTGGCAGCTCTGATGAAGTCTGCATGAACACTACAGGAGAGGCTCAGTGGCTGAAGAAGCAGTTAAAAAGTTTTTTTTCCCCCTGAAAAGCCTTCAACTGATTGGATTATCTTGTTATGGACAGGAGGCCTTAGTTGATCACAGATGTAATCAGCCACAGATGCAATCAACTGACTGATGATTTAATACACCAGCCTTCTGATTTATCAGCCAGCCCTGAAATATCCTTATAGCTATGGTTAGGCCAGTGCTTGCCTGACCAGACAACTGGGCATCATCACTTGGCCAAGTTGACACCAAAACCTAACCATCACATTTCCCAAACCTGCTATTGCCCCCTATTATTTATTTTTTGTCTTAATTTTCTTACTCATCTGCCCATACACTGGATAAAAGCAGCATCAGTCACAAGGTTTTCACAATCACACAGTTACACCATTCAAGCTATATAGTTATACTATCATCAAAAATCAAGGCTACTGGGGTGAGGGGCAAGATGGCAGCATAGTGAAGTGTGGAATTTCGTTTGTCCTCTAGAGCAACTAGTAAATAGCCAGGAATGGTAGAGAACAACTACTAGGGGACCATCAGTGACTGGATACACATTGTACACCAGTCTGGACCAGGTGGGATAGCTGAGATCTCACACAGAGTTGTAAGCCCCAAGTGTGGAGGCCAGTGCCCCTCCCCCATAGGCATGGCAGGCTGGTTACCCAAGGAGAAAGGAAACAGAATTTGCTAGTAGCTCAACCAAGCTCCAATTGTGGAATCAATTAACATATTCTGATAACTGAAAACAGTTCCCCAGCACAGATAAACATGGAATAAGCACTAAAGATATGAGGAGTTTTGCCCCTGCAGAGAAGGGGTGGGGCTGATGGGGGAAAAAAGGCTTTTTGGGTTGGACAGCACAAATAATGGAAAAGGGCTGGACTCCAAGAAAAGTGGGCACATACCAACTCAAGCTTTTGAATGGCAAACCGAAGAACTGGGGGTCCAGATCTTAAAGGACAGTTTTGCTTTCTGTTTACTTCTTAAGCACCTCATTAGATACAACTACAAACACTCTGAGGCTCCGGCACTGCCCCAGGAAAACCTGGAACTAAAGTATGTCTGAGAGACAAAGTAACTAGTCAGCTGAAAGAGGTTAATTCCCTAAGGGACATATCTTCCTCAAGAAAAGAGGCTCAAGTAGAATCCCTCCTTCAGTGAATTCAGGCCCCAGGGACTGGAAAGCAGAAGCAATCAAAGCCTGCCTACTCCTGCAGCCTTGGTCTCAACCACGCCTCTGGCAGGAAGAATCTGCTGAAATTCAAGGCACTGCATCACTTTACACTGGTGGGAAGCAGTGGGCAGACAAGTACCATAAACTGGGCTGGATAGAAAAAGCACAGAGTCTAGAGACTTCATAAGAAAGTCTGTTAAACTGCTGGGTCTCACTCTCAGGGAAAACTCATGCTGACTACTCTCTCCTCCTGAGATGTGGGCCTGTCTGGTCTGGGAAAATATGACTGGGGTCAATGATATCTGAGGAGACCCTCCAAAAAAAAAAAAAAAAAAAGGTTCCATATGGGCAAGGGAAGAAACAGAAAAACAAGAACTGAAAAATTCTGATGAGTTAAACAGAACCTGTGCTAGAGGTCTAGAATAAGTTGAACTGAATGTCAAAGAGCAGAAAGAGAGCAAAATGATCCAGCAAGAAAGCACTACATAGAAGAGTGAAAATAATCTTCAGAATAAATCAATTAAGGAAATAAAATACCTAAACACCAGCAGAAAATAATGAGTCATACTAAGAAAATCAAAGAAATGACCCAGTCAAAAGAACAAACCAACACTTCAATTGAGATGCAGGAGTTGAAACAACTAACTCAGAATGTTCAAACAGCCATGCAAAATCTCATAAAAAAATCAAATGAGTTGAGGATAGACATAAAGAAGACATTGGACAAACATAAAGAAGAACTCAAAAATTTAAAAAATAAGTTGCAGGGCAATGGTGGCTCAGTGGCAGAGTTCTCACCTGCCATGCTGGAGACCTGGGTTCAGTTCCCACTGCCTGCCCATGTTAAAAAAAAAAAATTTAATTGCAGAATTTATGGGAATGAAAAGCACAACAGAAGAGATGAAAAACAATGGAAACCTACCGCAATAGATTTGTAGAGGCAGAAGAAAGGATTAGTAAACTAGGGCACTGGACATCTGAAATCTGACACAGAAAAGAAAATATAGGGAAAAGAATGAAAAAATATGAACAGGGTCTCAGGGAATTTAATGATGACATGAAGCACAGAAATATATGTGTTGTGGGTGTCCAAAAGGAGAAAAAAAGGGAAAAGGGACAGAAAGACTAATGGAGGAGAAAAATTTCCATCTTCTATGAAAGACATAAAATTACAGATCCAAGAAATGCAGCATACCCTAAACAAAATAGATCCAAATAGACATACTCTAAGACACTAACTAACCAGATTGTCAAATGTAAAAGACAAAGATTAAGTTTTGAAAGCAGAAAGAGAAAAACAATCCATTACATACAAGAGAAGCTTGATAAGACTATACATGGATTTCTCAGAAGAAACCGTGGAGGTGAGAAGGCAATGGTATGATATATTTAAGATTCTAAAAGTGAAAAATTGCCAACCAAGAATTCTATGCCCAGCACAACTGTCCTTCAAAAACAAGGATGAGATTAAAATATTTTCAGACAGTCACTGAGAGAATTTTGGACTAAGAAATTTCCCTACAAAAAAATACTAAAGGGAACACTGCAGGCAAATAGGAAAAGAAAGGAGAGAGAGGTCTGGAGAAGAGTGTAGAAATGAAGACTATCAGTAGAGGTAAGAAGAGAAAAGAAAATTAGATATAGCATATAAAATCCAAAAGACAAAATGGTAGAAGAAAATACTGCCTTTACAGTAATAATATTCAATGTTATTAATTTATTGATTAAACTCCTCAATCAAAAGACATAGACTAGCAGAATGGATTTTAAAAAAAACAGGACTCATCTATAAACTGTCTATAGAACACTCACTTTAGACCCAAGGACAAAAGCAGATTGGAAATGAAAGGTTGGGTAAAGATATTTCATGCAAACAACAACCAGAAAACAGCATGGGTAGCTATACTAATATCCGATAAATTAGACCTCAAATGTAAAATAATTAAAAGAGACAAAGAAGGACACAATGTATTAATAAAAGAAACAATTCAACATGAAGACATAATAATCATAAATATTTATGCACTGAGCCAGACTACTCCAAAATACATGAGGCATACACTGACAAAACTGAAGAGAAGAATAGACACCTCTACTATAATAGTTGGACACTGGGTGGGCCACAGTGGCTCAGCAGGCAGAGTTCAGGCCTGCCATGCTGGAGACCCAGGTTCGATTCCCGGTGCCTGCCCATGCAAAAAAAAAAAATAAAAATAATGGTTGGAGACTTCAATTCCCCATTCTCATCAATGCATAAAACATATAGAAAGAGGATCAATAAGGAAACAAAGACTTTGAATAATATGATAAATGAACTAGACTTAACAAACATTTATGAAATATTTCACCCCACAACAGCAGGGTACACATTTTTCTCAAGTGTCCATGGATCATTCTCAAGGATAGACCATGTGCTGGGTCACAAAGCAAGTCTCAATAAATTTAAAAAGATTGAAATCATACAAAACACTTTCACTGATCAGAATGGAATATATTTAGAAATCAATAACAAGCTGAGGGCCAGAAAATTCATAAATATATGGAGGCTAAACAACATACTCTAAAACAATCAGTGGGTCCAGGAAGAAATTACAAGAGAAATCAGTAAATATCTCAAGACAAACGAAAATGAAAACACAACATATCAAAATTTAAGGGACTGCTAAGAGGAAAATTTATTGCTCCAAATGCCTATATTTAAAAAGAAGAAAGAACAGGCGTTATGATGGTGGCTCAGCGACAGAATTCTCGCCTGCCATGCCAGAGACCCAGGTTTCATTCCCAGTGCCTGCCCATGCAAAAAATAGAGAAAGAAAGAAGAAGAATAAGAAAGAGCAAAAATCAAGGAACTAACTGTTCACTTGGAAGAACTGTTCACTTGGAAGAACAGCAAACTAAACCCAAAGCAAACAAAAGGGAAGAAATAATGAATATTAAAATAGAAATAAAAGAAACTGAGAATGTGAAAACAATTGAGAAAATCAGAACTTGTTTCTTTGAGAAAATCAATAAAATCGATGAACTCTTAGCTAAATTTGCCAGAGAGAGAGAGAATGAGAGAGGACACAAGTAAATAAAATCAGAAATGGAAGAGGGGGCATAACCACTGACCCCACAGAAATAAAGGAGGTAATGAGAGGATACTGTGAGCAAACTGTATGCTAATAAATGTGGATGAAATGGACAACTTCCTAAAAAGGCATGAAAACCAGCATCAACTCAAGAAGAAATAGACAAACTCAACAAACCAATCACAAGCAAAGAGACTGAATCAGTCATCAAGAAGCTGCCAAAAAAGAAATGTCAAAGACTAGATGGCTTCATGTGAGTTCTACCAAGCATTCAAGAAAGAATTAGTGCCAATCCTGCTCAAACTCTTCAAAAAAATTGAAGATGAGGGAAAGCTACCTAACTCATTCTGTGAAGCCAACATCACCCTAATACCAAAGCCAAAGATATTACAAAAAAAGAAAATACAGACCAATATCTTTAATGAATGTAGATGCAAAAATCCTCAACAAAATACTTGCAAATAAACTGCAACAGCACATTAAAAGAATTATACACCATGATTAGGTGGGATTTATCCCAGGTATGGAAGGCTGGTTTAGCATTAAAAAAATCAATTAATGTAATACACTATATCAACAAATCAAAGTGGGAAAACCACATGATCATCTTGATTGATGCAGAAAAGGCATTTGACAAAATTCATCATCCTTTCTTGATGAAAACATTTCAAAGGACAGGAATAGAAGGAAACTTCAACATGATAAAGGGAATATATGAAAGACCCACAGCTAACATCATCCTCAATGGGGAAAGACTGAAATACTTCTCTCTAATGTTAGGAACAAGACAAGGATGCCCACTGTCACCATTGTTATTCAACAAATTGTGCTGGAAGTTTTAGCTAGAGCAATTAGACAAGAAAAAGAAATAAAATGCATCCAAGTTGGAAAGGAAGAAGGAAAATTTTCACTGTTTGCAGATGACATAATACTATAAGTTGAAAATCCCAAAAAATCTACAGCAGAGCTTCTAGAGTGAATAAATGAGTACAGAAAAGTGGCAGGGACAAGATCAACACCCCCAAATCAGTAGTGTTTCTATACACTAGTTTTGAACAATTTGTGGAGCAAATCAAGAAAAAAATTCCACTTACAACAGCAACTAAAATAATCAAATATTTAGGAATAAATTAACTGAGAAAACAAAAGACCTATGCACAGAAACCACAAGAAATTGCTAAAAAAAATCATGGAAGACCTAAATAAATGGAAGAGCATACTGTGTTCACTGATTGGAAGATTAAATATAGTCTTTTGATTTATAGATAAGGGTATGTAAGTATGTAAATATGAGGCCTTTTTTCTTTTTTTCTTTGTATTTCTCTTTCTGGAGGGATGCAAATGTTCTAAAAAATTATTATGCTGATGAATACACAACTAGGTGATGATATTGTGAGCCATTGATTGTACACTATGTATGAATTGTATGTGTGTGCAGATTTGTCAATAAAAATATTTTCAAATATAGATCAAATAATAAATAATATAGAGGATAAGGGTAAAATAAATTGGGTAGATTGAAATACTAGTGTTCAATGAGAGGGAGGGGTAAAGGGTATGGGATGTATCATTTCATTTATTTTTCTGGAGTTATGCAAATATTCTAAAAATGATCATTGTGATGAATATACAACTATGTGATGATGTTGTAAGCCATTGATTGGACACCATGTTTAGACTGTATGTGTGTGAAAGTTTCTCAATAAAAATCCATATTTAAAATTTACATTAAAAAAGAATCAAGGCTACTGATTATAGTACAAAAGTTTTGGGTATTTCCATCTAGCTATTCTAATACACTAACAACTAAAAAGGAATATCTATATAATGCATGAGAATAACCTCCAAAATGACCCTCTACTCTACTTGAAATCTCTTAGCCACTGAAGCTTTGTTTCATTTCTTTTCCCCCTTTTGGTCAAGAAGGATTTCTCAATTCCTTGATTTACACCCCTAAGAGTCATCTCCCACATATGGAGGAGGGTAGTGGTTTTATTTGGTGGGTTGTCTTAGAGGGCACATCTGAGCCACAAAAGAGGTTCTCTGAGGTGACTCTTAGACTAACACCTTATTTTGTTACATTTCTTTCCCCCCTTATGGCCAAGAAGCATTGTCAATCCCATGGTGGCAGGGCCAGGTTCATCCCTGGGAGTGATGTCTTTTGTTGCCAGGGAGAATCACACCCCTGGCCATGTTGGCCCACAAAAGATAGAGGTAATTATTTTACTTGCAGAGTTGAGCTTAGAGAGAAAGAGCAATAAGTGTTATAAGCGCAAGTCTCAAGGTCAAGCTTGACCTATTGACTTGGAAGTCCCTAGTGTTTGAGAGAGTATCATGAGTTTCCTATTTGGGAAAGTTTAATAGTCCCATGTTTTCTCTCCAGTCCCTCAAGGGACTTTGCCAATACTTTTTAATTATCTGCCCAATTTACTGTAGGATTTATGCAGGTATTACATTAAGCTACACAGAATTGCAAGCCCTCATTCTTCTGGGCTCCATGTGTTTGAGTTGTTTAAATCCAGACAAATTGAGTTAGATTGTGTGCTACAGAAAATTTTTGGTTTTGGACAAAATAAAATTCTCTTCTTTTGGTCTCATACAGTAGGTCAAGTTCTAAAATACAAACTGTAATCCTTGATTTGTATTCTGGTTTATCTCGGTCCCAACCTGATCAGCTTCATTCTTATCTCCCATTAAATTCTGATCTCTTTTTTGGTTTCTTTAACAGTTGTATATAGCAGTGCTAACTTTCAGAGCTTCAGAACTCCAACTGTGAGTCTTAGGTGTCCCACAGCTGTCCAAAGTTGCAGGGAAATACCAGGTTATACACATATAGCATAGCATCTCAGAATCTATAAATAACACTTAAAGTTCAGGAATAAATGTGACTGCTATAAGAACTTACAATCTAGTACCCAATTTTCTTATAAGTATTTTCTAAAAGAAACCATACAGTCTCTGTCCTTTTGTTTCTCATTTCTTTGCTCAACATGTCCTCAAGTTTCATTCACTCATTGTGTGCCTCTCAACTTCATTCCTTTTTGTAGCTGTACCATATCCCATCATAAGTATACACCACAGTTTGCCTTTTTGCGTCTTAGTAGTTGTACCCTTCAGCCACCACCATTCATTGGTAATCATAGATAATGTCCAAAATAAATAATCCATGTCTCATAGTGTCCTCACTTGGTTGTGTTCATCCCTGGGAGTCATGTCCCATGTTTCCAGGGAGATGTACACTCATCACTCCCAATTTTAGACAATTTTCTTTGTCCCAAAGAGAAAAATAACAGATAAACTCACTCTCACCAAAGAGAAAATAAAAAATCTCCCTTAACTCTTTTCCCTCACCCCCATTTATTTACCCCATGCTGTTCTGTTTTGCTAGCATGCTGTTCTAGTTTGCTAGCTGCCAGAATGCAATATACCAGAAACAGAATGGCTTTTAAAAGGGGGAATTTGTTAAGTTGCTGGTTTACAGTTCTAAGACTGAAAATGTCCAAATTAAAGCAAGGCTATAGAAATGTCCCATCTAAGGCATCCAGGGAAAGATACCTTGGTTCAAGGAGGCCAATGACTTCAGGGTTTCTCTCTCAACTGGAAAGTCACATGGTGAACATGGTGACATCTGCTAGCTTTCTCTCCAGGCTTCTTGTTTCATGAAGCTCCCCCTTTATCTCCAAAGGCCTCTGGCTGTGTAGACTCTCATACTTCTCACAGCTCTACAGCTCTCTCCAAAATGTTTCCTCTTTTAAAGGATTCCAGTAAACTAATCAAGACCCACCTGGAGTGGGTGGAGTCACATCTCCCTCTAATCAAAGTTAATACCCACAATTAAGAGCGTCACATCTCTGTGGAGATAATCTAATCAAGATTCCAACCTACAGTGAGTATGGACAAGGGATTTAAAGAAATGGCTGCCTCCACAATATGGATTAGGATTAAAACATGGCTTTTCTAGAGTACATAATCCTTTCAAACTGGCACACATGCAATAGTAGTTTTTCTCCTATATCCCTCTATTTTTTTTGTATAAGATTCATAACTTTGAAGTGGTTCATGCAAGAACTTATATTTATATTTGTAGTGTTAGTCAGTGAGACATGATTCTATACAACCCCCTTTGAATTATATTTACCTTCAATATAGCAACGTTACTTATAAACCCACTAATGAACTACCATCACGTCTATCCATTCCCATATATTTAAGTTCAACCTCATTAGGTGACTATTCACCTATCTCTAGATTCTGTGTTTCTCTAGGTCCCCTATATTTTACAGTATAAGACTGAGTTTAACTTTACTAGGGTCATATTATGAAATCATAGTCTCTATCATTTTCCCTTTTTTTATACTTCTTCCCAATTATACCTTTATACACTCTCTGTCCAAAGTCATAGATTCATCTTGTCTTTTATGAACTTGCATTTTAGAACTTGTAAGTAGTAAAAAGTGGAGTTACATACAAAAATGCAATACAATAGTACTGGCATTTCTATTTACCCAAATGGTTACCTTTACTGGAGGTCTTTTATTTCTTTGTGCTGCTTTGGAACCACTGTCTAGTGTCCTTTCTTTTCAGTCTGAAGAACTCCTATTGCTGTATACATGTTTAGTTGTGATGAACAACCTCAGCTTTTTTTTTTTTTTTGCATGAGTAGTTACCGGGAATCAAACCCAGGTCTCCAGCATGGCAGATGAGAATTCTGCCACTGAGCCACCATCGCACCACCCTCTCACCTTTTTTTTTTTTTTCAATCTGGGATGGCTTAATGTCTCTCTCCTTTTTAAAGACAGTCTCACCAGAATTAAATTCTTGGTTTGCAGTTGCCGTTTTTTTTTTTTTTTCCAGCACTTTAAATATGTTGTCCTACCTCCTTCTTGCCCCCATGGTTTCTGATGAGAAATCAGCACTTAATTTTGTTAATCCTTGTACATAACATGTTGCTTTTCTCTTGCAGCTTTTAGAATTCTCTCCTTATCATTTGAAGTTTGACTACTGTGTGTCTGGGCATGGTTCTCTTCAAATTTATTCTGTTTTTTTTACATTGGACTTCTTGAATTTGTGTATTTTGTCTTTCATTAAATTGGGAAGTTTTCTGATGTTTTTCTTTTAATCTTTGTTTGATCCTTTCCTTCTTCTCCTTCTAGGATGCCCATAATGTGCATATTGGTAGGCTTCATGGTCTTCCATAGGTCTCTTAGGCTCTGTTCACTTTTTTTTTTCAGTCTTTTTTCTTTCTGCTCTTCGGCCTGTATCATTTCATTTGCCTAGCATTTTAGATCATAAATTATTTCTTCTGCTAGCTCCAATCAGGTGTTGAGCCTCTCTAAGGAATATTTCATTTCAGTTATTGTAGTCTTCAACCCCAATATTTTCCTTTGGCCTCCCTTTTTTTTGCAGATTTTATTTAGATATATTCACTTATCATGTATTCTATTCAAAGTATGCGATCAATATCTCACAGTATCATCACCTAGTTGTACAATCATCACACTCAATTTTAGATGAATTTCATTCTTCCCCCCAAATTATCAGATATACATACAAAAAGAAAATGCCAAACACCCCATATCCCATATTACCCCCTATAATTGACCCATAGTATTGGCTTGGTACACCAGTTACTCGTTGATGAAAGAATTGGAAGGTTTTACTGTTAATTGTGTCTATAGCTTGTAATAGGCATTTTTCTCCACATACCTCTCTAGTATTAACTCTTTGCACCAATGTCATACATCAGTACTAGTTCATGCAAGAACTTATTTAAATTTGTAGTGTTAAATGGTGACATACTGTTCTAGCTTATTTGCTACCAGAATGCAACATACTAGAAATGGAATGGCTTTTAAAAAGGAGAATTTAATACGTTGTTTGTTTACAGTTCTAAGGCTGAAAAAAATCCCAGTTAAAACAAGTCTATAGAAATGTCCAATCTAAGGCATCCAGGGAAAGATATCTTAGTTCAAAAGGCCAATGGCATTCAGCGTTTCTCTCTCTCAGCTGGATGGGTACATGACAAACATGGTCAGGGTTTCTCTCTCATCTGAAAAGGCACATGGCAAACACGGCATCATCTGCTAGCTTCCTCTCCAGGATTCCTGCTTCATGCAGCTCCCCAGGAGGTGTTTTCCTTTTTCATCTCCAAAAGTCGCTGGCTGGTGGACTCTCTGCTTTGTGGTTCTGCGGTGTTCTGAAGCTTCCTCCAAAATGCTTCCTCTTTTAAAGGATTCCAGAAAAGTAATCAAGACCCACCTGGAATGGGTGGAGACAAGTTTAATACCCGCATTTGATTGAGTCACATCTCCATGGAGATAAACTAATTAAAGTTTCCAACATACAGTACTAAATAGGGATTAGAAGAAACCGTTGCTCCCACAAGGTTGATTAGGATTAAAACATGGTTTTTCTAGGTTACATAAACCTTTTTAAACTGGCATGCATACAAAACTCTAAACACCTCCTTTTAACCAAATTCGTCTACAATATAGCACTATTCTTCTTATTTCCAATAACAAGCTACCCTCACCCTATATCGATTTCCAAACATTTTAGGTTCAACCTTGCTATACATTCTAAACATATTAGGTTACTGCTTCCCCTTTCCTATTCTGTCTCTTTGTAGACAGAAGAATCCTATGTTCTACATTTTAAGATTCAGTTTGCTTATTCCAGGTAATTCATATTAGTGAAATCATACATCTGTCCTTCTGGGTCTGACTTATTTTCTTCAGTATTTTGTTCTCAAGATTCATCCATGTTGTTGCATGTTTCAGGACTTCATTTCTTCTTACTAATGCATAATATTCCATCATTTATCTATATCACATTTTGTTTATTCATTCATCCACTGATGGGCATTTGGGTTGTTTCTGTCTTTTGAAAATTGTGAACAATGCCGCTGTGAACATCAGTGTGCAAATACCTCTTTGTGTCCCTGCTTTCAGTTTCCAGGTATATACTGAGTATTTGTATTGCCAGGTTATATGGCACCTCAATATTTAGTTTTCTGTGGAACCACCAAACTGTCTTCCACAAGGGCGGTACCATTTTGCACTCTCACCAGCAATGAGAAAGTATTGCTATTTCTCCACATCCTCTTCAATACTTGTAGTTTCCTGTTTGTTTAATAGTGGCCATTCTTATGGGTGTGAGCTAGCTCATTGTAGTTTTGATTTGCATTTCCCTAATAGCTAATTAAAATGGACATCTTTTCATGCGCTTTCTTAGTTTAGCTTCTTTAAAAAACTTTTACCTCTTTATTGTGATTCTCATATTGTTCCATTGTTTTCTTGATATCCTTTAGTTCTTTCTGTGTGTTTTCCTTTATTTAATTGAATATATTGAGGATAATTGTTTTTAAAGTGTTTATATGGTATACCCAAAATCTAGTCTTATTCTTGATGGTTTCTGGATTTTTATCTTGCTCATTTGGATGGACCATTGTGATAGTTAGGTTCTGGTGTCACCTTGACCAAGTAATGATGCTTAGTTTTCTGGTCAGGCAAGCACTGACCTAACTGTTGCTGCAGGGATATTTTGTGCCTGGCTGACAAACTGGAAGACTGGTGTACTAAATTATCAGTCAGTTATTGCATCTGTGGCTGATTACATCTGTGGCTATTGCATCTGTGGCTATTGCATCTGTGGCTGATAAAAAAAAAGCGTGCATCCCACAAGATAATTCAATCAGTTGAAGTCATTGAAAGAAGAGGAGAGACTCTTTCACTGATTCTTCATCCAGCAAGCGTCTCCTGTGGAGTTTATCCAGACCATTCATAAGAGCTGCCAGCTTCACAACCTGCTTTACAGATTTTGGCCTTTTGCATTCCTATGGTTGCATGAGACACCTTTATAAATCTAATATTACAGATATCTCCTGTCAGTTCTGTTTCTGTAGAGAACCCTGTATAATGCATCTCGTATTGGGAATGGTTCTTGAGAAACAGAATCTTAAAAATCAGTTTTTACAGCTGATTTTCTACTCTGATTAGACTCAGAGGCACTAGTGATTCTGTTTCCAATAAAAAGATGGCACTGACAGTCCATGGGATGAGCTGGCAAAAGAGATACTACTCAAAATATCACCATCAGATTCTGCTAATTGTATGCCTATACAAGGCAAGACCCTAGGAGATGATATTTTTGACACCTTTATGGAGTTTTGTGAAATGAAGAGGTATATTGATGTTGGCTGGTTATTGTTAGATATGCTGGATATAGTGTTGAGGGAAAGGGATGAGCTAAAGGCTTCGAATTTGCAACTCAAGCATGGTATGAATGATGTAGAAGTTTCCATGTGTGCCCTGAAAGAAAATCGTATTTGCTTGGCTTCAGATTTGAGATCTCTGAAAACCAGACACAAATCCTTATTGTGTGAGTAGCAGATTTACAATGTACACCAAAATCTCAACCTTGCACCATGCCTGCTGTTAAAGTAAGGGCTTTGATTGGAAAAGAATGGGATCCTGAAACGAGGGAACGATGATAAATAGCTTGGTAATGATGGTGATGGGGAGATGGAATCCCTGGAATCTGCTGAGCCTTTACTAGATAGACTTGTTATGAACTGACCTGAGGAAAGAGCTTCCCAACCTCCAGCCTGCCTTGAGGAAACAGCTTCCCAATCGCCAGTCTGCTCAGAGCAATCTGCCATACAACCTCCACCTAATGAGATCAACCCTTCAGAGCTTGCTAATCCTGGGAAAACAGCTCTCACTCCTTTGTCTGGAGTCCTGTTTCACCAGATGAAACTGCAGTGTAATGCCCTGAAGTAATTGGTTTGAAAAATACTTCTATTTCTTTTTATGACCCACCCTCACCCCACACCTCTTTTCTTCAAGACCTATAACTAGACTAAAGTCCCAACAGACCCTGAAAGGTGAGGTGCAAAGTGTGACCCATGAGGAAGTATGCTGTACTACAAAAGAAGTGCATGAGTTTTTCCAGTCTACATAGACAAAAATCAGAGGAACATGTGTAGGAATGGTATTAAGGGTGTGGAATAATGGTGGAAGGAATATAAAGTTGGATCAAGTTGAATTTATTGCTATGGGCCCACTAAGCAGAGATTCTGCATTCAATGTTGTAGCTAGAGGAGTTAGAAAGGGCACTAACACTTTGTTTGGATGGTTGGCTGAAACATGGCCAACATTACCTGAGGTCAAAATGCCAGAGTACCCTGGTAAAATGTAGATGAGGGGATCCAGAGGCTTAGAGAGATTGGAATGTTAGAGTGGATTTATCATGGAAGACCTGTTCACACATCTCAGGAATGTCCAGGGGACACATCTTTCACCAGAACTTTGAGAAATAAATTCATGAGACTAGCTCCATCAACCCTGAAGAGCTCTGTAGTCACCCTTTTCTGAAGATCAGATATTATTGAGGGAACTACTGTCACTGACCCGGAATTCATAAATACAATGGGAATGATCAAATCCCGAGTTGGCAGAAGCCATGTGTCAACAGTTAATCACCATAGATGACATGGGTGTGGCCACTATAATGGACAGCAAACTCAAAGCAGCAGTCAAAATAATCTGACTCAGAGATGTGTGACATTGGCTAGCAGATCATGGGATACCTAGAAGAAAAACAGATGGGTGGTCTACTAAATTCTTGTTTGAGCTGTGTAAGTAGAATTCTTGAGCAAGTGAACAGCAGTCTAACATGAATAACAAAAACAGAGAGTCACAGCCCCTTAATCAATTTCCAGACTTGAGACAGTTTACAGACCCAGAGCCTTTTGAATGAGGGGAGGGCTGCGTACCCTTGAGGAAAGACCCTTTTACACTGCCCAAAATTTACACTGCTAACTTTCCTCTCAGCTTTCCCCAAGCAGACCTATGGCCTTTTTACCAGGGTGACTGCGCATTGGGGCAAAGGAAATTCTCAGATATTCGGGGGATTATTAGACACTGGCTCAGAAGTGGCACTAATTCCAAAAGACACAAAATGTTACTCTGGTCTATCAGACTTATGGAGGTTAGGTGATTGATAGAGTTTAGCTCAGGTCCATCTCACAGTGGGGCCAGTGGGTCCCCAGACCCATTCTATGGTCATTTCCCCAGTTTCAGGATGCATAATTGGAACTGGCATACTCAGCAACTGGCAGAATCCCCACATTGGCTCTTTGACTCATGGAGTGAGGGCTACTATAGTAGCAAAGTCCAAGCGGAAACCACTAGAATAGCCCTTACCTAGCAAAATAGTGAATCAGAAGCAATACTATATTCCTGGAGGGATTGCATAGATTAGAGTTAGTCTTAAGGGCTTGAAATATCCAGGGGTGTTGATTCCCACCACATTCCCATTCAACTCTCCTATTTGGCCTGCACAGAAACAGATGGGATGTGGAGGATGAGAGTGATTGTCATAAATTTAACCAGGTGGTGACTCCAATTGCAGCTGCTGTTCCAGACGTGGCATCATTGCTTGAGCAAATCAACACATTGCTTGGTACCTGATATGTAGCTATTGATCTGAAAAATGCTTTTTTCTCAATAGCTGTTAGTAAGGACCACCAGAAACAGTTTGCTTTCAGCTGGTAAGGCCAGCAGTATACCTTCACTGTCCTCCCTCAGGGGTATATCAACTCTCCAGTTCAATGTCACAATCTCACCCAACAGGGAACTTGATCATTTCTCCCTCCCACAAGACCTCACATTGGTCTGTTGTATCGATTATATCAAGCTGTTTTAGACCTAATGAGCAAGAAGTAGCAACACTCTAGACTTATTAGTAAGGCATTTGTGTGTCAGGGGATGAGAGATAAATCCAAAAATACAAGGGCTTTCCATCTCAGTGAAATTTCTAGGTGTCTAGTGGTATGGGGCATGTCAAGATATCCCTTTAAAGTGGAGGATAAGCTTTTGCATTTGGCCCCTCCTATGACCAAAAAATGGGCACAATGCCTAGTTGGCCTCTTTGGATTTTATAGACAATATATTTCTCATTTGGGTGTACTATTCCAGCCCATTTACCAAGTGACCAGAAGAGCTGCTAGTTTTGAGTGGAGACCAGAGCAAGAGTTTCAAGCTACTCTACAAATTCCCCTGCCACTTGGGCCATATGATCCTGCAGATCTGATGGTGCTGGAGGTGTCAGTGGCAAATAGGGAGCTGTCTGGAGCCTTTGGCAGGCCCCTTCAGAAGAATCACAACACAGACCCATAGGATTTTGCTGCAAAGCTTTACCATCCTCTGCAGATAACTACTCTCCTTTCAAGAAGCAACTTTTAGCCTGCTACTGGGTTTTGGTAGTGACTGAACACTTAACCATGGGCCACCAAATACCATGAAACTGAGAAGCCTATCATGAGCTGGGTGCTGTCTGACCCACCAAACCATAAAGTTGGGTGTGCACAGCAGCACTCCATCACAAATCAGAAATGGTATATTAGAGATAGGGCTTGAGAGGGTCCTGAAGTCACAAGTAAGTTACATGAAGAGGTGGTCCAGATGCCCATGGCCCCCATTCCTGCCACTTTCAGTTCTTTCCCAGACTCTTGGGCAGTTCCTTACAGTCAGTTGACTGAGAAAAAGAAAACTCGGGTGCATTTACAGATGGTTCTGCATGATATGCAGGAACCACTGGGAAATGGACAGCTGCAGCACTAAAACCCCATTCTGGGATGTCCTTAAAATACAGTGGTGAGGGGAAATTCTTCCAGTGGGTGGAACTTCAAGCAGTATATCTGGTTGTTCATTTTTCTTGGAAGTAGAACTGGCCAGAGGTGCATTTGTATACTGATTCATTGGTTATTGCTAATGGTTTGGCTGGATGGTCAGGGACTTGGAAGGAACACAATTGGAAAATTGATGACAAAGCAATCTGGGGAAGAGGTATGTGAATAGACCTTTCTGAGTGGGCAAAGAATATGAAGATATTTGTGAATGTGTACCAGAGGATGACTTCAGCAGAGGAAGGTTTTAATAATCGAGTGAATAAGATGACCTGTCCTATGGGCACAAGTCAACCTCTTTCTTCAGCCACTCCTGCCATTGCCCAATGGGCTCATGAACAAAATGGGCATAGTGGTAGTAATGGAGGTTATGCATGGGCTTAGCAACATGGACTTCCACTCGCCAAGGCTGACTTGGCTACAGCCACTGCTGAGTGCCTGATCTGCCAGCAGCAGAAACCTACACTCAGTCCCTGATATGGCTCCATTCCCCGAGGTGATCAGCCTGCTACCTGGTGGCAGGTTGATTGCACTGGACCACTTCCATCATGGAAGGGGAAGTGATTTTTTTCTAACTGGGATAGACACATATTCTGAATATGGGTTTGCATTCCTGCACACAGTGCTTCCACAAAAATTACCATATATGGACTTACAGAATGCCTGATCCACCATCATGATATTCTATAAAGCTTTGCTTCTGATCAAGGAACTCACTTCACAGCAAATGAAGCACGGGAATGGGTACATGCTCATGGAATTGTCTGATATTACCGTGTTCCCCATCATCCAGACGCAGCTAGGTTGATAGAACGGTGGAATGGCCTTTTGAAGACCCAATTATGGTGTCAACTAGGTGGCAATACCTTGCAGGACTGGGGCAATGATCTTCAGGAAGCTGTGTATGCTGTGAAACAGTGTCTACTATATGGTGCTATTTGTTCCATAACCAGGATTCATGGGTCCAGGAATCAAGGAGTGGAAATTGGAGTGGCACCACTCACTATCACCCCTAGTGATTCACTAGGAAAATTTTTGCTTCTTGTCCCTGAAACCTTAAGCTCTGCTGGTCTACAGGTCTTAGTTCCAAAAGGCAGAGTGCTCCTACCATGAGACACAACAATGATTTCATTGCACTGGAAGTTAAAACTGCACCAGGCCACCTTGGACTTCTCATGCCACTGAATCAACAAGCACGGAAGGTGATTGATCATGACTATCAAGGGGAAATAGGATTGCAACTACACAATGGAGGTAAAGAAGGGTTTTCCAATGGGTCAAGGGGTTATCCTGGAGGTTATTCTTATGCATTATATAGAGATCTCTTTTCAGTTTATGGAGTATTTGAGTGGCTGAAAGGAAGTACCTGAAACTATAGAGCTGTGTTTCAGTAGCCTTGTTTCTTGAAGATGATTGTATGAAGATATAACGTTTACAATGTGACTGCATAATTGTGAAAACCTCGTGTCTGATGGTCCCTTTATCTAGGGTATGGACAGATGAGTAAAAAAATGGATAAAAATAAACAAATAATTTGGGGAGCAAAGGTTAAAATATATTGGGAAGACGGAAATACTAGTGGTCAATGAGAGGGCGGGGTAAGGCATATGGTATGTAAGAGTTTTTTCCTTTTCTTTTTTTTTCTATTTCTTTTTCTGGAGTAATGCAAATGTTTTAAAACATGATCATGACGATGAATTTACAACTATGTGATGATATTGTGAAGAATGTACACCATGTATGGAATGTTTGTATGTCAAGAATGTTTGTCTTTGTATTTTGTTTTAGCAATAAAAATTTTTTAAAAACAAACTAAATGTAAATAGATTAAACTTTCTAATCAAAAATCAGAAATTGGCAAAATGGATTAATAAAAACATGGCCTAACTAAAAAAAAAGAGTTTTCCTGGAATAAAGGAGATTTCCTAGGGTGTCTCTTAGTAACTACCATGCCCTGTGATTAAAGTGAATGGAAAACTGCAACAACCCAATCCAGGAAGACTACCAATAACCCAGAAACTTCAGGAATGAAGGTCTGGGTCACTCTACCTGGTAAGGAACCACAACCAGCTGAAGTGCTTGCTGAGGGTAAAGGGAACAAGGAATCGGTAGTAGAAGAAGGCAGTGATAAATTTGAACTATGACCACGTGGCCAGTTACAGAAATGAGGACTGTGATTGTATGAATATTTCCTCCCTATTTTATTATGATGAGTATGTTTGCATTTGTACATAAGCAAATCTAGTTTTCCTCTTCTCGTATGACATAAGATGTATTGTTCATATTCTAGTATTTAAGTGATAGGATATGAAGTTTAAGGGCGAATGTTACATAAGGTCTTGCACCCTATTCTGGAGAGGTGTAGTGCATTTCCAGTTGTATGGAGTACAGTTGAGTATTGGTAGGTGAAACATATGTCTGTTATTGTGTTCTCTTTGGGAATTAAGTGTGTTTCAAGGTGATGTGTATAGCTGTCAAGTTGATAAGCGGTAATTGTGATGGTTAGGTTCGGATTTCAACTTGGCCAAGTGATGAGGCCCAGTTGTCTCGTAAGGCAAGCGCTGGCCAAACACATTATTGCGAGGATATTTTGTGACTGGTTGATAAACCGGAAGGCTGGTGTATTAAATCATCAGTCAGTTTATTGCATCCGTGGCCAATTACATCTGCAATCAACTAAGGGGTATCTTCCACAAGGTAATCCAATCAGTTGAAGGTTTTAAAGAAGAAGAGAGACTGTCACTGCTTCCTCAGCCAGTGAGCCTCTCCTGTGGAGTTCATCCAGATCCTTCTTCAGAGCTGCCAGCTTCACAGCCTGCCCTATGAATTTTGAACTTCTCCATTCCTACGGTTGCACGAGACACCTTTATAAATCTCATATTTACAGATATCTCCTGTTGGCTGTGTTCTAGAGAACCCTGACTCATAAACCATCATTCCTTTTCTTCTGTTTGTTTTGTAATATTTTATTGTACACTATACATTTTATTTATTTATTTATTTATTTGCTTGAGCAGGCACCGGGAATCGAACCTGGGTCTCTGGCATGGCAGGCGAGAATTCTGCCTGCTGAGCCATCGTGGCCTGCCCTATCTTAATATTTTAAAGCATAAAATCTGGGATGTAGTCCCTCAACTCTGTTCTTTAAATTTGTATCAAACTAGTGAAATGACAGATTTCCTTCACTTAGAGGAGCTACAAAAAGATACAAAAGCAAAACAAAAAGAACCTTTTGCAGTCTTTGCAAATTAACTGTGCATTGGCTGGTACTTTCCTTCAGAATTTAGCCCTCCTTTCAAGCTCAACCTGAGGCAAATGCAAAGTGCAAGGTCTGCTCAGTCTTTTCTAATCCTGGATCTTGTCCTTGGTTTATGCTTGCTTGTGGTCTAGAAATTCCCCTCTTACAGGATTTTGAATGCACACTAAAATCCCTAAGAAATAGGCTTTCTCCCCCTCCTGGGTGCTCTATTGTATGACTGACAGCAGGTGATCATTACCGTGGGCTTCTTTGGCCTAGCAGTTTCTCACTTGGCTTTAGCTGTTTCTGTCTCAAAGGCAACTTCTGGGAGGGCTAGCCAGAGATGACTTCCCTGGTTCAGTCTTCAGGATGCCACCTGGTAGATTGGCACCGATATAATGGCACCCAGTACGGACACCGGGGTTATCATGATCCCTCCAAAATTGGGCCAGGGACCTAAATTTGGAGTGCAGGCTGGCCCTACACTGGGCTAGGGGTGGGGTGGGAGTGGGGGTGGGAAGCCTGCAAGGGTGACAGGAGTTTCTCCTACCATTTTTAAAGTTGAGTTTTCTCCATTCAGCATTTACCCCGTTAATGCAACCCTGTAACCATATTCCGGAGTTTTGAGGAACATGACTGCCAATTTTGCTGATGTTCAAAGATTCTGTGGGGGAATGGCACCCTTGAGTATCTTACCCAGTCGCCAACTTGGTCTTTACGTTCTGACACTAAATTTAAAGCATCAAGTGAAACCTCCCCTCACCAAAATTATATATATTTTATTTTTGACTTTACAAATTTGTGAAAACTTGTGTGGAAACTTTCGTGCTAAAACCACGCAATTAAAAAAAATGGAGATGCTAGCTTGACAAAGCCATTCAGCAATCATTTCAAACATGATTTTTAAAGAACTTGTTTACTTATTGAAACAATGTGAGAAGTGTGAGATGTTTCGTTTCACAAAAATAAACCCTAAAGCACACCATAAAATATTCCTCATATTTTTCAAGATGGAAGCTTGCTCTCTATTAGGTCTTCTCTGTTAGCTTTTCTATAGTTATACTTAAGCATTTCAGACTAGTGTAAGCAAAATTGATTTTTAAAAGACCTCATTTCAAGGTCTTTTAGCTGGAATGTCATACTATCCAAGTTAATAATGGAATACGTATCAGGAGTTGGTACATTTTACAATTAATTTTGTGCACGCATCTCTTGATACATGTCCTTGAAGCTCATTACGCAGCTATTCTCATTTTATAAGCGCAGGAACGAAGTTTCTGTCGAGTAGGTAAACGGCTGCGCTGAGCTTGGGATGCCAGAGGCTCCACGTACAGGTAAGAGGCGTGACGTCAAGGTGGTACCAGGAGGTGGCTCAGCCGGAAGCAGTGCAGCGGAGGGCAGGGCCCCGCCCTGCGCGAGCGGGCGGTGGCGTTTCCCGGGCGGAGTCTGCAGGCGCCCAGGCGGCGGGACTGGCGAAGCGCTTCGCCGGCCCTTCCCCGCCGTCGTGGCGTGTTCGGGCGCGGCTGGAGGCGGTGCTGCCTGGGCGTCCCACTTCCCGACTGCGGGAAGGCGGAGGATGGATGTGGGCTTATCGGCCATTGCGCTCTATCTCGCCGGCGCCAGCAGCCCTATGGCATCCACCTCGATGGACCGGGAGCCAGTAAGCGGTGTCGAGGGAGGAGAAGTAGATTCAGCCTCGCGAGCCGCGGCGGCGTTCAGGGAGACTGCGCGGCCGGTAGGTGGGGCCCCGAGGAAGGCGGCGGCGGGAGGCGGTGGCGGGAGGCCGTGACAGCCGAGGCCGTGACAGGCGAGCCTCCTCCGCTGCCCTTTGCCAGTCCGGGCTTCCCCCGCGCGGGCCGCCCGCCGGCCCAGGTGCGTCTCGGGCCTCCTGCTCACTGTAGCCGCGTCTCGCTCAGAGACACCGGTGAGGTGGAAAGGGCGGTTGCCTCACCGTAGCCCGGGCGCCCCTTCGCTCGCAGCGCTGCCGACGCCGGGCGGCCTCGGGTTTCCGGGCGGGACGCTCAGCCCCGGCTCTGCCAGGAGAGTCGGTGCGTCCCGGCCAGGCCGCCCTTAGAGAAGCGGGGAGGCAGGTTGTGCGGCGGCTGCAGTCGCCCCTCAGCCTCTCCTCGTGCTAGTGCCTGACTCGCATCTTCCCTTCGGTTGGCTGATGGCTCCTGCGTGCTGAGCATTTAAGGCTTTAATTCACTTAATCCTGATGACAGCCCCTGGAGGTGGGTCCAGTTCTCCCCGTTTCACCCGGGAGGCGACCAAAGGCTCAGCCGCGTTGTCCGGTGGAAGTGAAACGCGAACCGTTTATGTAGTTGTCAGTTTTCTAGTAGCCACAGGAAAACAAAACAAACGCCACAGGTGAAACCAATTTTATGATATTTTATTTACTCTATCAGATGTATTTCAATATGCAATTAATAGAAAAATTATTGGAATATTTTACACTCTTTTTTGGTACTAAACCTTTGAAATTCCGTGTGTATTTTACACTATAACACATCTTAATTGGGACTAGCCATTTTTCCAAGCCGCAATGGCCAGCGCAGCAAGTGTAGAGAGGTAAGGTTTGGGGGTTTTGTCTTGGCGTTGCTATAATAAACTGTAGTTGAGGCTCTTCGGCAAGCGAAACTAATGAAGAAATAGCTTCATTGAAACCATTTCCGGACTATACAATTTTGGCCGTTAAAAATCTCGTTACTCCTGTGTAGAAATTTCCCCACCCTTAGTGAAATTTCCCCACCCTTTTTCATTAGCTCCATTTTTAATACTACCTTAATGTTACCAAGACGTTTTCCCCAAACTACTTGGGGTCCATGTGAGTATAGGTTTTACACTATAAGATATGGTTTACATGAACTAAAACTTTCCCACATACTGGTGTTTATATGGAATTTTCTTTCTTTCTTTTTTCTGTTATTTAAAAAAGAGGAAAGTAACCTGCAGGAAGGAATTTAGGGAGCAACACAAATTGTTTAAGAAGTGTTTAAATCCACAGTTCTTGGTGCAGGGTCCATGGTCCATGTTACTTTCCTTCTGTAACTAAATTTGTTTTTCTTTGCTATTTCTCTAATAGCAAAGTAAATATACTTGTATTGATTTGCCAGGTGAATATTGTTTGAAGATTGACCCTTAGTTTTGTTTTAGTGATATTATGATGTTTACATATTCTTGGTTAAAAAAATAGTAATTATTTAAACAGTAAAGAAATCTGTAGAAAAAGAAGTAAAATTTCTCAAGAATAACCCTACTGCCTTTTCCCAAAAGTATCTATTGTCCAGTTTCTGGTATATTTTTTCATAGAGATTTATGCCTAGATTATCTTTCTTTGTTAAACACAGGTGAGTTCATACTAAACAAAGTGTTTTCTTCCCCCTTTTACTCTCTAATTCACATTTCTGAAGCAAAAACATCTCTGGGAAGCCCAGATCCATGCTGAGGGATTTGATCATGGTAAGAGTGAAGAGGCCATTGAGGTGGAAACTTAGGTGAAGGGAGAGGCTGCCATCCTATACCCCTTTACAGTTTGCCAGAACTGAGAAAACCCAAGTGCCATTTAAGGAAGGGAGGAATAGATAGGAGATGGGGTATTTAGAATTGGGCCTCTAACTAGGCCATCCATTTCCTGTTGTGACATTCTATCCAGCAGTCTCTGAATGGACTTTTAGCCAGAATTTCAGTCTCTTTATTATTGAGGGAGTTAAAATTTCAATACTACTCTTTTATTTATTTATTCAACACCTCTGTTACCAAGTGCTTACTATGTGCGGGAAACTCTAGGCTAAAAAATATAGTAGTGAAGTGTATACACTGTGCCTACTGTTGCTTTCAACCTAGTCGGGGAAGACAACACAGCGTAAATAATTCCAAGTACAGGACATGTTTATAAGAAGTACTGGTGCTGTGAAAGAATATAAAAGGAAAATTGCCATTAAAAAACAGGCCCTGAGGAACAAGATAAGCAGATTTACAGTCTAGCTAATCACAAAATGTAAAATGGTAATTGACATTGTATCATATTATTTCCTGGTGTTTTGAAACTGTCTTTTAAGATGTTTGGAGTTTGTTAAAATGAAATTTGCATAATTTACAGTGAACATTTTCTTTCATGCATGTTTATAGTTTGTCTGTATAAGTTTTCAAAACTAAAACTTTTGAAAAACCCAGAGAATATTTATAGTTGGGAAATTTTATATGGAATTATTTTCTGGTTGGTTTTACCTGTTGATGCTTCCCTGTACTGCTTTGTTTTTTGTTTTTTTCCCCCCTTTTCCACGTAGAGATTAGAATCATATGTCAACGGTTTTCTTTCACAGTCTAGTGCCTTAAGATCAAGGGTAGAAAAATTGCAGCCTGTTGGTCAGATCCGCCCAGCCATCTGTTTGCATAGACAAAGTTTAGTTATAAATAATGTATGAAAAATTTATAATTTTAATCATCAACCATACCCATTCGTCCACTATTTTTATGTGTATAATACCTTCTCTGCTATTGTAGTTCAAGAGCTTTTCTAGTGGAACAACCACGTGTTCAAATTATGTTGGGCTGTATCTACAAGCATAAGAATTCTTATGGAGTACAGCATTTTTGAATTCAGGACTGTCCTAGAGAATTCCACTTACATTGTTGCATCCAGGTAAACCAGCTTCAGTATTCATGCCCCCAAAAGAAAGAGCCTGCTGGGACTCCCCCAAACCACCCCACATTGGGGGCTGTTGACATTCCCAAGAAAGGGGCACTAAATGCCAGGATGATCTCTTAAACAAGAGCTACAGCTACCTCATGACAGACAGAGAGACGTCAAGAAGTTCACTGGAGTATGTCTGCACCAGTGGCAACTGCTGTTTAAATTATAGGTTTTGGGGGACAAAAGTGGCTGGATGCCAGTTGTTTGCATGCAACTTTTGGGAAAGCATCTGGGTATGTGCTCTTTTCTCTAAACAAGAACTTGGAGCATGCAAAGTTCAAGGTTGTAGCCATCTGTGCCAGTTTGAAAGGATGTATGTACTCTAGAAAAGCCATGTTTTAATACTAATTCCATTTTGTAAAGGCAGCTTTTCTTTTAATCCTTAATCAGTACTGTATGCTTGAAACTATAATTAGATCATCTCCCTGAGATGTGACTCAATCAAAAGTGGTTGTTAAACTGGATTAGGGGAGGTGTGTCTCTACCCATTTGGGTAGGTCTTGTTTAATTTACTGGAATTCTATAAAAGAGAACGACAAGAGAGAAAGCCAGGAAATTGAGAGAGAGCAGAGAATGCTGCAGCACCACAAAGCAAAGAGTCCATCAACCAGTGCTTTGGAGATGAAGAAGGAAATGCCTCCTGGGGAGCTTCATGAAACAGGAAGCCAGGAGAGAAAGCTAGCATATGACACCGTGTTCACCATGTGCCTTTCCAGATGAGAGAGAAACCCTAAGTGTGTTTGCCATGTGCCTTTCCACTTGAGAAACCCTGAACTTCTCTGGTCTTCTTGAATCAAGGTATCTTTCCCTGGATGCCTTAGATTGGATATTTCTATGGACTTGTTATAATTGGCACATCTTCTCGGCCTTAGAACTGTAAACTAGCAACTTATTAAATTCCCCCTTTAAAAACCATTCTGTTTCTAGTATATTGTGTTCTGGCAGCTAGCAAACTACACCACCATCCAAGCTCAGCATGCTTCCAGGGAGTTAGAGGGAGGGATGCCTGAGGAGGGGAGGCAGGCAAGATCAGTCCTCAGTCAGGTAGGAGATGATGTATGTATCATTCAGTAGTGTTTAATCATAGCAGTCCTGTGGTCTTGTATCATTTTGTTTGGGTTTTGTTTTAAAGTTTTACTGGTAATACATGAAGAAATTCTTATCATAAAAAATGAAACTGACAGAAAAAGAATAAAAGGCCCTGTTGAGCACTCCCTGCCTATATCTTTCCCCCTTTATTTGGGATCCTCTCTCCAGGGGTAACCACTGTTATCAGATTTTTGTTTTTCTCCACAATTACAGGTACAGTGTCTTTTTGAAATCTTCTAGTAAGATGATATAACAAAGACTTTTTTAGGAATTTCTTTTTTTCTTTTTTCTTGCATGGGCAGACACCGGGAATCGAATCTGGGTCTCCGGCATGGGAGGCGTGAATTCTGCCACTGAGCCACTATTGCACTGCCCCTTAGAAATTTAAACTTTAAGTAAAATGACAGTGAAAAGAAGCTCTTCACTCTCTCTCATAATATGTGATTCTTCTGAGTTTGGAACATGGCAATGTGTATAGAAGCCAAATTTGGATATAATTAGAATTCCAAAACTGTTATATAATGTTTAAAATGTTGTAAAATCTTTTTTAGTGTCAAGAAAACTCTGTTTTGAGTGATTTGAACAGTGAATAAAAAAGTATTTGTAAAGTCCCCTTGGGGGAATGGTGAGAAAGGGGGAAGATTCAATTTCCCCAAGTGGAGAATTCTTGATATTCTCACAAGCAGTGGGGACAACCAAAGCAATAGGCTGAGCCCCCAGTTTTGGAGTTTGTTCATAAGAAACTTAACCCCACAAAGGATAGGCTAAGCCTACTTAAAATTAGGCCTAAGAGTCACCCCCAAGAGAACCTCTTCTGTTGCTCAGATGTGGCCTCTCTCTCTCAGCCAACACTACAGACAGACACACTGCCCTCCCCCTTTCTACGTGGGACATGACTTCCAGGGGTGTGGACCTTCCTGGCAACGTGGGACAGAAATCCTAGAATGAGCTGGGACTCAGCATCAAGGGATTGAGAAAATCTTCTTGACCAAAAGGGGGAAGAGCGAAATGAGACAAAATAAAGTGTCAATGGCTAAGAGATTCCAAACAGAGTCAAGAGGTTATCCTGGAGGTTATTCTTACACATTAAATAGATATCACCTTTTTAGTTAAGGTGTAATGGAGAGGCTGGAGGCAACTGCCTGAAAATGTAGAGCTGTGTTCCAGTAGCCATGTTTCTTGAAGATGATTGTGTAATGATATGGCTTTCGCAATATGACTGTGTGATTGTGAAAACCTTGTGTCTGATGCTCCTTTTATCTACCTTATCGACAGAAGAGTAAAACATATGGATTAAAAATAAATAATAGGGAAAACAAATGTTAAAAATAAATTTAGTAAATTGAAATGCTAGTGATGAATGAAAGGGAGGGGTAAGGGATATGGTATGTATGAGGTTTTTTCTGTTTTCTTTTTATTCCTTTTTCTGAATTGATGTAAATGTTCTAAGAAATAATCATGATGATGAATATACAACTATGTGATGATATTGTGAGTTATTGATTGTATGACAAGAATGGAATGATCATATGGTAAGAATATTTGTATGTGGTTATGTTTCATAAATAAAAAAATAAAATAAAACTTTTTACCTATATATTATTAACTAAGAAATGTGAAAGTTCTCCATAGATAACACAGTGGTGGTCTGCTTCTCAGGTTTGGGTTACAAATTAATTTTTTATTTGATACAGTGTTTTAGAAGTTTTGAATTTGAAATATTTTTAGTTAGGGTATGCTTTCTTCACAGGATTCACTACCCCCTCCATCGCTTCAGCCATTGGGGTACCTTCTTGGCCTAAAAGGCATTTGAATCTGGGACTCCTGTTTTGAGAAAAGGAGAGTTTCAGAGTTAAACTGAACTGCTTTTGTTTTGCTCATTCCATAGCTAAGTTCACTTCTAAAGACTTGGGAGAGTTTACTGGTATAAGCTGTTATTTTATGTCTCTAACATATGTATATGTGTGTCTATGTGATTTTCCTTTGGTATTATACAAGAATCCTTCCATAATTACTGTTATTCTTTAAAATGATGCCCTGCATGTCTTTGCATATTATTCCCCAGTGAGATTGCTAAGATTTGAAATATGGTGCTTGATTTCTTAGTTGCTGACTTAAACTGAAACTTTATTTTTCATTTTAAAAAGCAGGTGTTTGCTTTGTTATTCATTAAACTACATAAAATGACAGTTATTCTTTGGTATGTATGATGTTTTATTTATTTATTTATTT
>PVIY010009201.1:0-73533 GCA_004026745.1 Myrmecophaga tridactyla | reverse complement strand
CACATTGCCAGGGAGATTTAAAAACTTAGGAGTCCTGTACCACATAGAGGGCAGGCAGTGAGTTTCCCTTCTGGGTTGGCTTCAAGAGAGAGGCCACATCTGAGCAACAAAAGAAGTTTGCTGGGGGTGACTCTTAGGCATAATTATAAGTAAAATTAGCTTCTCTTTTGCAGAAATAAGTTTCATAAGGGCAAGCCTCAAGATCAAGGGCTTGGTCTATTAAATTGACCTCAATGCTTGTGAGAATATCAGGAATTCCCCAGGTGCATAAATTTAATATTTCCACGTTTTCCCCCAGGTCCTCCAGGCCACTCTGCTAATACTTTTTTATTTTCTGCCCAGATTACTTTGGGATATATTGGGACATCACACTAATCTGTACAAACCAACAACATCTCACTCCCTATTCAAAGTTCATGCAATTACGGTGTTAGGATAAACTGACCATACAGCTTAAATTAAATATAGGTTAAAGTGTTCTACAGAAAATATAAAATTTGCACCAAATAAACATCTCTTCCTTGGGTCTCACACAGAAGCTGAAGTTTTAAAACTTCAAAACAGACAATATCATCCTTTATCCTTTAGTATGATTTACCTTAGTCCTTGTCAGGTATCAGAAAATAAAACTTAACATACAAAATGAATTCTGTGACATCGGGGCTCCTTCATTTTCTCTCCCTCAGTAGCTCTTCTGACAGGACCTGATGTGACAGCAAGATAGTGAGCACAAACGTGCTAGCACCCCACCCACCTGAGGCCAGACCAGATAACCAGGAGAATGAAGTCATGAGCTACACCAGCCTGCTATCTCCCAGTAATGCCTGCAGCCACATGTCACACCCATCCCTCTTGGTATGGTTTTTCCTTTAAAACCACAAGCTGTCAGAAAGAAAGTTGGAGCCATTTTTCCTTTCTCTTTCATGAGCAGGTTTTGCTGGCTCCCATCTATCTACCTGTTCTCCATTGGCTCTCAATCTGTTTCTCTCTTTCTCAATAAACTACTAAGCTTTAACTCACTGTCTCATGTGGAATCCTTTAGCGATCCTGTGCCTAACAGTCCTAACTAGATTAACTTCATTAATATCTCTAATTGAAATCTGACCTCATTTTCAGCTTTTTAAAGAGTTGCTGTAGGGGATAATGCTGACTTTCATAGCTGCAGAACTCTAGCTCTGAGTCTCAGGTTTCACACAGATGTCCGAAGTTCCAGCAGATGATCAGGTTATACACAAAGAGCTCCCAATATCAGAATTTAGAAATAAAGTTACAATTCAGGAATAGATGTAACTGCTGTATGAGCTTACAATCTAGGAACATTTACAATAAGCTTTTCCCTGATAATTTCTGCTTTCAGATTCCATTCTCAGAGTTAGCACATTATAGTTAGTCCATATTACTATGGTGTTACGGTATTTGTCTTTTCATTTCTGGCTTATTTCACTCAACCTACTGTCCTTAAGTTTCATTTATCTAGTTGCATCCCTCACAACTTCATTCCTTCTTTCAGCTGCTCGATATTCCATTGTATGTATACTACAGTTTGCCCTTCTCTTGCTCAGTTGATGAACCCTTAGGTCACGTCAATCCACTGTAAATTGTGAATAATGCAATCATAAGTGTGAGTATGCAAATGTTCCTTCGTGTCCCTAACTTTCATTTCTTCCAAGTATATACTTAATAATGGGGTTGCAGGATCATATGATAACCCTATATTTAACCTCTTAACCTCCTGTGGACTCATCACACCGCCCTCCTCAGGGGTTACACCATTCTACTTCCCTACCAACAGTGAATATGTACATCTCTCTCTCCACATTTTCTCCAGCACTTGCATCTTTCTGTTTATTTTTTAAACAGTTTTATTCACACCCCATACAATTCATCCTAAGTAAACAAACAGTAGTTCCTGATATAATTGCGTATTTATGCATTCATCATCACATTCTATGTGAGGACATTTACATTTCTTCAGCAAAGACAGAAGAAGAGGATATAAAAAAGAATACAAATAAAAAAAAAATTAACAGGAGAAACAACAACATCAAGAACCCATACCCCTTCCTTATATCCCCCTCTTACCGACTTTTAGCTTTGATCTCTTGACTTTGTTACATTTACATATTACAATATTACAATGTTACAATTAACTGGGGACTCTAGCTTGCTTTGATTGTATTTTTTCCATATGCCACCCCATTTTTAACACTTGCAATGTTAACATTCATTTCTTCTCCTTCACGTAAAAACATTTTTATATTTGTACATTTAGTAACCATCATTGTCCACTCTAGGTTTTGCCAAGTTATACAGTTCCAGTCTTTATATCATTCCTTCTAGTATCACACATGCCCCTAGCCTTCCTCTTTCAACTATACTCACACTCAGCTTTGTTCAGTGTTCTTACAATATTGTGCTACCATCAGACAGTATTGTGCTATCCATTTCTGGATTTTATAATCAATCCTGTTAAATATTCTGTACAACTTCAGCATCAAATCCCCAATCTCTTTTCTATCTCCTGATAACCTCACCTTTAATTTTTAAAGTTTGCTCATTAATGTTAGTTCATATTAGTGAGACTATATAGTGTTTGTTCTTTGTTTCTAGCTGATTTCACTCAATATAATGTCCTCAAGTTTCATCCACATTGTTGCATGCATCATGACTTTATTCTGTCTTACAGCTGTGTAAAATTCCATTGTATGTATATACCACGACTTGTTTATCCACTCATCATTTGATGGACATTTGGACTGTTTCCATCTCTTGGTAATTGTGAAAAATGCTGCTATGAACATTGGTGCACAAATATCTCTTTGTGTCCCTGCTTTCAGCTTCTCTGAATATATACCAAATAATGGGATTAATATGGCAATTCTATATCTGGCTTCCTGAGGAACCACCAAACTGCCTTCCAGAGCAGTTGGACCATTCTACATTCCCACCAACAGAGAATGTGTACCTGTCTTTTCACATTTTCTCCAGCACTTGTAGCTTTTTGTTTTTTTGATAATGGCCATTCTTGTAGGTGTGAGATGACACCTCATTGTGGTTTTGATTTCCCTAACAGCCAGTGCAGTTAAGCATCTTTTCACATGTTTTCAAGCTATTTGTATTTACTCTTCAGAAAAATGTCTGTCCATGTATTTCGCCCAGTTTTTAACTGGGTTGACTTTTTGCTGTTGAGTTGTAGAATCTCTTTATATGTTCTGTATATTAAACCCTTATTTGATATGTGGTTTCTAAATATTGGCTCACATTGCATAGGCTGCCCTTTTACTATCCTGACACAGTCCTTTGATATACAAAGGTGTTCAGGTTTGAGGAGATTCCTTTTTTTCTTCTTCTTATTTCATTGCTCACTCTTTGAGTGAAGTCTAGGAAACCTCTTCCTAGCACAAAATATTTAAGGTATTTCCTTACATTTTCTTCTAAAAGTTTTATGTTCTTAGCTCTAATGTTTAGGTCTTTGATTCACTTTGAGTTAATTTTTTGTATAAGGTGTGAGATAGGGGACCTCATTCATTCTATTGGATATGTATATTCAGTTTTGCAAGTACCATTTATTGATGAGGCTGCTCTTTCACAATTGAGTTGACTGCTTTAACAAAGATCAGTTGTCCAAGATGAGAGGGTCTGTTTCTGAGCACTCAATTTGATTCCATAGTTCAGTATATCTATATTTATGTCAGTGTCATGCTGTTTTGGCTACTGTAGTTTTGTAACATGCTTTAAAGTCAGGTAGTGTGAGAACTCTCACTTTATTCATCTTTCTCTAGATATTTTTAGCTATTCCAGGCAAACTACCCTTCCAAATAAACTTGTTTATTAGTTTTTCTATTTCTGAAAAGTAAGTTCTTGGGATTTTAATTTGTATTAGACAGAATCTATAAATCAATTTGGGTAGAATTGATATCATAACTAAGTTTAATCGTCCAATGCATGAACACAGTATATCCGTCCATTTATTTTAGGTCTTCTTTGATTTCTTTTTGCAATTTCTTGTAGTTTTCTGTTTATAGTTATATTTTGTGGGCTTAGTTAAATTTATTCCTAAATATTTTGCTATTTTGGTTGTTATTGTAAATAGATATTTTCCTTGATTTCCTCCTCAGATTGCTCATTGTGAGTGTATAGAAACACTAATAATTTTTTCACATTGTTCTTGTACCTTGCCACTTTGTGGTACTCATTTATTATCTCCAATAGCTTTGCTATAGACATTTTTGGATTTTCTACATATGGTATCATGTCATCTGAAAACAGTGAAAGTGCTACTTCTTCCTTTCAAATTTGGATGCCTTTTATTTTTCTTGCCTAATTTCTCTAGCTAGAACTTCCAGAACAGTATTGAGTACCAATAATGATGGTGAGCATCCTTGTCTTGTTCCTGATCATAGAGGGAAACCTTTATTCTTTCCCCATTGTGCATGATGTTAGCTGTAGGTTTTTCATATATTCCCTTTGTCATGTTGAGGAAGTTCCCCTCTATTTCTGTTGTTTAAAGTATTTTTATCAAGAAAGGATGTTAGGGCAATGCAGCAGTGGCTCAGTGACAGAATTCTTGCCTGCTATGCCAGAGACCCGGGTTTGATTTCTGGAGCCTGCCCATGCTAAAAAACAAAAGAAACAAACAAACAAAAACAAACAAAAAACAAAAAAGAGAAAGGATGTTGAATTTTGTGAAATACGTTTTCTGCATGAATTGAGATATCAAGTGATTTTTCTGCTTTGGTTTATTGATGTGTATTACATTAATTAATTTTCTTGTGCTGAACCAACCTTGCATACCTGGAATAAATGCCAATGGGTTATGGTGCATAATTCTTTTAATGTGCTGCTGGATTCAATTTACAAGTATTTTGTTGAGGATTTTTGCATCTATATTGAATAAAGAGATTGGTTTGTAATTTTCTTGTCTTATTGTATCTTTGTTAGGCTTTGTGCTACTGTGATGCTGGCTTCATAGAATGAGTTAGGTAATTTTTTCTCCTCTTCAATTTTTTTGAAGAGTTTAAGCAGGGTTGCTACTAATTCTTTCTTGAATGCTTGATAGAACTCACATGTGAAGACATCTAGTCTTGGACTTTTCTTTTTTGGGAGCTTTTTTATGACTGATGCAATCTCTTGTGATTAGTTTGTTAAGGTCATCTATTAAGTCAATGTTGGCTGTTCATGCTTTTGTGGGAAGTTGTCCATTTCACCTGCATTGTCTAATTTGTTAGCATATAGTTGCTCATAGTATGTTTTATTTATTTCAGTGGGATCAGTAGTTATATCTGCTTTCCCATTTTTGATTTTATTTGTCTCTTCTCTTCTCTTCTCTTCTCTTCTCTTCTCTTCTCTTCTCTTCTCTTCTCTTCTCTTCTCTCTCTCTCTCTCTCTCTCTCTCTCTCTCTCTCTCTCGCTCGCTCTCTCTCGCTCTCTCTCTGTCAGCTTAAATAAAGGTCCATTGATTTTTTTTATTTTCTCAAAGAACCAACATCTGATTTTGTTTATTCTCTCTGTTGTTTTTGTGTTCTCAATTTCATTTATTTCTGTTCTAATCTTTATTATTTCTGTCCCTTTGTTTGCTTTGGGGTTGGTTTGCTATTCTTTTTCTAGTTTCTCCAGGTGAACAGCTAATTCCTTGATTTTTGCTCTTCTTAATTAATATAGACATTTAGGGCAATACAGTTCCCTCTTAACACTGCCTTCGTGGCATCTCACAAGTTTTGATATGTTGTGTTTTCATTTTTATTTGCCTCAAAATATTTACTGATTTCTCTTGTAAATTTTTCCTTGACCCACTGGTTGTTTAAGATTGTTATGCTTTGCCTCCATGTATTTGAGATTTATCTGATGTTTGGCCTGACATTGATTTTCAACTTCATTCCATTATGATCTGAGAAAGTGTTTCATGCAATTTCAATCGTTGTAAATTTATTGGGACTTGCTTGTGACTCGACATGTGGTCTATCCTGGAGAATGGTCCATGAGCATTTGAGAAAAATGTGTATCCTGCTGTTGTGGGGTGTAATGTTCTTTAAATGTCTGTTAAGTCTAGTTCATTTATTCTACTATTCAAAATCTCTGTTTCCTAACTGATCCTCTGTCTATATGTTCTTTGCATTGATGAGAGTGGTGTATTGAAGTTTCCAACTATTATTTTGGTGGGCCTACTTCTCCCTTGAGTTTTGTTAGTGTTTGTTTCATGTATTTTAGGGCACTTTGGCTTTCAGTGCATAAATATTTATGATTGGCATTTCTTCTTAGTGTACTGTCCCTTTTATTAATACATAGTGTCCTTCTTTGTTTCTTTTGATCATTTTACATTTGAAGTCTAGTTTGTCTGATATTAGTATAGCTTACCTCCACTCTTTTCTATTGTTTGTGTGCAATATCTTTTTCCAACCTGTCATTTTCAACCATTTTTGTCCTTGGGTCTAAAATGAGTCTCTTGTAGACAGCATATAGATGGGTCCTGTTTTTTAAATCCATTCTGCCATTGCATGTTTTTTGATTGGGGAGTTTAATGCATTAACATTTTATGTTATTATAAAGCAGTATTTCTACCATTTTTTCTTTTGGATTTCATATGTCACATCTTACTTTTTTCCTCTCTTTTTTCCCTTACTAATAGTCTTTTTTGGTGTGTGCTCTTCTCCAAACTACTCTTTCCTGTCTTTTCTCATTTGCCTGTAGTGCTTCTTCTAATATTTCTCATAGAGCAGGCCTCTTGTTCAGAAACTCTTTTAGTGTCTGTTTGACTGAAAATATTTTAAATGCTCCCTCATTTTTGAAGGACAGTTTTGCTAGGTATAGAATTTTTGTTTGGCAGTTTTTGTCTTTCAAAATATATCTTTTTCTTTAATTTTCTTAAATATATCATACCACTGCCTTCTCATCTCCATGGTTTCTGCTGAAAAATCCACACATGATCTTATCAAACTTCTCTTATATGTGATGGATTCCTTTACTCTTGTTGCTTTCAGAATCCTCTCTTTTTCTTTGACATTTGGGGTATGCTGCCCTTCTTTGATCTGTAATTTTATGTCTTTCATAAGAAATAGGAAATTTTCAGTGATTATTTCCTCCATTATTCTTTATGCCCCTTTTCCCTTCTCTTCTCCTTCTGGGACATATATATTAATACATTTTATGTTATCATTCAACTTCATGAGATTCTCCTCATATTTTTCCATTCTTTTTCCCTGTGTTCATGTGCAGGAATGCTGTTGTCCTGTTCTCTAGTTCACTAATCCTTTTTCTGCCTCCTCAAACATGTAGTTTTAGAGTCCATTGTGTTTTTTCATCTCTTCCATTGTGTTTTTCACTCCCATAAGTTCTGCCATTTGTTTTTTACAGCTTTTAAGTTCTTCTTTATGTTTGCCCATTTTTTTTTTTATATCCTTCATCTCTTTTGCCATATCTTCCCTCAATTCATTGATTTGATTTTTATTTAACTTAACATGTTTGGACATCTTTAGTTAGTTATTTCAACTCCTGTATCTCATTTGAAGTGTTAGTTTATTTCTTTGACTGGGCCACATCTTTGATTTCCCTAGTATGAGTATAATTTTTTGCTGGTGTCTAAGCATATGATTTCCTTGACTTCTTTATTTTAGAGGTAATTTTTACTCTTTAACCTAAGATTTTTCTTGTTGGTTGGCTTTGTTCTCTATCTGTTCTTTGGCATACAGTTCAACTCATTCTAGACCTCTAGCATAGCTTCTGTTTAACTGATCAAAATTTTTCACATTTTGTTTTTCTGGTTCTTGCCCTGTCTATAGAACCTTTTTTGAGGAGGGTCTCCACATATATGATCAACCCCAATCAGATTTTTCCATATAAGGCAGGCCCAGGTCTCAGGAGGAGGGTATAATCAACATATGTTTCCCTGAGGATGAGACCCAGTAGGATGCCAGTCTTTCCAGTGAAGCCTCTAGACTGTATGATTTTCCTGTCCTGTCCAGCAGGTGGTGCTTGTCAGCCCACAGCTCAGAACTGTTGTAAAGTGATGCAATGCCTTTAATTCTCAGCAGGCTTTGTCCCAGACAGGGGTATGGTTGAGGCATATGTTGAAGTAGAAGGTGGGATTAAGCTGTTTCTGTTTTCCAGCCTCTGGGTTATGAATTCTCTGAATTAGAGCCAGCGCTTGAGCTTGGACTCTGCACCCCCTTTCTTGGTGATGATACCCTTTAGGGAATTATCTCCTTTACTTGGTTTGTTAATTTGACTCTAGACTTGTCTTAACTCTGCCTTTGCATGGCTCAGTACAGACAATTGAAAATGCCTGAGGCTTTCTCTAATCAGCTAAGTTCTGAGCTATGATGTCATTCCTTTCACCCAATCCAAACTAGTGTATAATGTGTGCACTGTCATGGATTTCCCCCAATTAGTTGTATAAACAGTTTTTGGCTGTTTCCTAGTTTCTCTAGAGGACTAACTAAATTCGACTCCTCCCTATGCCACCATCTTGCCCCGCCTCTTGAAAAGGTATTGATTTATCATCAGGCGAATAGTTTCATGTCCCATGAAATCGTATAAACCCTATAGCAAGCAAAGAAGTTCTTATTAATGGTTCCTTGGAGGTGGCAGGTAGCAAGACATTAACTCCTGTGAACAAAGAGAGATGTCTAATCCTTTATTAGTTAATTTCCTTTGAGATGACTGACTCTACAGGTTCCTCCTCTATAGAGAAAATGATCAGTTTTATCTCCTGGTAGATACTGCCCTGGCTTTCTAGAAGAGATAACAGGTTAGAAACAGAGTGGAGAGAAAAGTATTTGGTTGTGGGGGCCCTGTGAGTAAAGGAATGATACTGGTATGGGAGCAAAAACAGGGAGAGTAAGAATTTTTATAGGGAGATATACATAAGAACATAATTTTATATATATGCACAGATATAGATATGGATGCAGATACAAATATAAATTTAGATATATTTACAAAAAAAAATAGAGAGACAGCAAGCTTCCTGGCTGTGGTCTGTGACAGGTTTCACTGTATTCTGAGAGTGGGCTTTTATCTGGAGATGTACAAGTGTAAAGAATAGTTTTTGGTGAATTATCAAACAATGTTACAGTAAGGAACATTAGAGATTTTTACAGAGAGAGGAAACCAATTTCCAGAGAGGTGGAAAATGGTCATGCCCAGTCATTAATGGACCCTGGTCTAACTATGGATCCAATATTCCATCATATTTCTGGAGCAAAAGAAAACAAAGATGCCTAAAAGGTGATTTATAACCAAAGAACAAAGAAACAGTGACTCAGAGAGGTAGCCAGGGATGCTGGAAGGAGGGAGAGGAGAAGGAAATTTTTTTCATGCACAACCATTTTGGGTGGGGGGTGGGGGATGCAATCTGAGTCTCCAGGACTTACTTTTCCCTCATTAATGTCATCCACTTCTTATCACTGATTGATAGAACTGCCTTTCCTTCCACAGCCTTGGCTGATAGAGTAGAGTGATACAAGGCTGGAACTCTTCTAGAATGGCTCGAATGTCTTTCTTCTTTACCCATGTTATCGATATTAATTCCTAACTGACTCCTCCTAATCAGTGAGTGCGTATGTACACCTGTTATGAATGTCCAATACTCCCCTCGTATTGGAATCCCTCTTAATGCCAGCAGCTGGGCAGGAGGCACATAAACATAGTTTATATTGTTGACATTGGTATGATTTATGGGGTTCCTGGAAGGTCACATTTTTGAAGGAGGTTAGTGCAATATTATGCAGTGGGCAAAAGTCTCCATTTCACCTTTTCGTGGTCTTTTTCCCTGGTGCTCCTCCCCTCCAGTTTCCTAGTTATTACAAACCCTTAAAGTTATCCACCTTACTGTTCCTTTCCTTCATGACCAGCTTTTGTAAATATATCTGTTCGATCTACAGCATCTTCCCCTTCAGTGTTATCTCTCACCTGACTCCCATCCAACATCCCAAGGTTGTAATTCTCTCATCACACCCCTCTCCCTTAAACTCTTGTTATTGTAATGGGTTGGCTTAAGTAATGGGAATTTATTCTAGCTCACAGTTTTGAGGCTAGGAAAAGTCTGAATCAAAGCATTATCAAGGCCCTATAACCTCTGAGGGTTCTAAGCCCATATATCTCTTCAACAAACCATTGCTTTTTTTTCAGGTATCTGATGACTCTCCCTACAGGTTGAATCTTTACAAAAAAATTAGGAGCTATACCTGTCCAAAAGCCTATACCTCCTTATGTTTGCTTTCATAGAATTCATGTATATCAGTCAGCAAGCTGGTTTTGGGCTTTGAATCTTATGTTGAACTCTGTTTACATGGCTTTTTCTTTGACAATTTTGTCCTCTCATTTAATAATCCAAATTTTGGACTGATTATTTTCCTTCTCTCATTTCTTTTTCTGTTTCTACATATTTGGAAGTGGAGCAATCAAGTTCTATTATTTTAGTGAATAGGTTTACAATTTTAATATGCACATATTTTTTAAGAAGACTAGAATTAATTAATATTCCATCCCTTGTCCTGAACTCTAAAAGAAACTCAGATCTTATTACAGTAATCTTGCATGCTATTTTTTGTCTAGCATTTTCTTTCACCTTACCTTTTACCCACAAATTTATCAGCTTATTATTTTATAAGCCTACAGTTTTTTAGATATACCCACATATTTAGTCATTTCTTTGCCCTTTGCATCTTGTGTTTTGGTTCTTTCTTTTGTATTCAACTTCATTCACAAAATACAATTGTTGTAAGTTACTTTAGTGAAAATTATTTGGTGATAACTCTTAATTTTCCCCTGATACATTTATACTGACAGCTATTTTTTTTTCTCTGAATGTTTCAAGTATTGTTTTGTTGCCTTACAAAATCCATGGTGGCTGTTGGGCTATACACTATCAATGTAATGGTAACTCCTTTCCAGCAAAATCCACGTGGCAGGCCAAATGCCAAGATGGCTTCCAAGATTCCCACTTCCTTATAGTACTCTTCTTGAAGAATACACTTTCCTTGAGTTGGGCAGGAACTCTGAATATGAAAGGATACCATTCTTTTTTCTTTTAATTATTTTACATTATATGACAAAGGTGAAGAAATTTTGTGGATGTAATTAAGGTCCTTAATAAGTTGATTGTAAGGTAATCAAAGGAGTAAGAATGACTTAATAAGGTGAAATCCCTGAAGAGATCTGGGCCCTTCCTGAAGAGAGAAACATTCTTTTGCTGACCTTAAAGAACCAAACGTCATGTTACAAACTTCTTACAATGAGGGGAGGCCTCTAGGAGTTGAGGGCTCAGTCTTACAACAGTAAGGAAGTGAATTCTACTAACAGCTTCAACAGGTTCAGAATAGGACCCCAAGATCCAGATGTGAATTCTCTCAAGCTTGCAATTTGACTGCTACCTCCTGAGATCCGCAGGATATTGCTAAGACAGACTCAGCTTTTTCATCCACAGACAGTGAGAGAGTAAATGGGTATTTTCTTAAGTCATCAAATTTGTAGTAATAGGCTATCAACTATTTTCTGTCTTTGAATATCTCCTACTTTTTCATGGTGTTCTGCAGTTTTACCACAACATGCTTAGTTTTATTTATCTTCCTTGAAACATATTGTGTTTCCTGAATCTGATCATTTTCATTTTCCTTAAATTCTGAAAAGTTCTCAGCCATTTCTATTCCAATATGGAATTATTTTTATTTCTAGTCTTTCCTTCTAGAAATTAGATTTATTTTAAACATCATTATATTCTTAGCATCATTTATATTTTTCTCTCCTTTATCTTCCTATGACTCATTTTGGGTACATTATTTAGGTTTAATCTTCAGTTCACAAAATCCATTGTTAGTGTGATAACTAGCTACTTAAAAATCCTTTGATTTTAAAATAATTTAATTATTTTAGTTTTTATTTCCAGAAATCCTATGTTGTTCTAGTTTGCTAGCTGCTAGACTACAATATGCCAGAAATAGAATGACTTTTATAAGGGGGAATTTCTTAAGTTGCAAGTTTACAATTCTAAGCCTATGAAAATGTCCCAATTAAAGCAAGTCTTTTAAAGTGTTCAAATTAAGGCACCGAAAAGAGGTTACCTCCACTCAAGAAAGGCCGATGAAGTTCAGAGTTTCTCTCTTGACTGGGAAGGCACATGGTGAACAAGGCAATATCTGCTAGGTTTCACTCTAGGCTTCTTCTTTCATGAAGCTCCCCCAGAGGTGTATTCCTTGTTAATCTCCTATGGTGTCTCGCTGTGTGGGTTCTCATGGTTCTCGTGTCTCTCTCTCTTTCTCCAAAATGCTTCCTATTTTAAAAGATTCCAGTAAACAAATCAAGACCCACTTGAAATGGGTGGACTCACATCTCCCTCTAATTAAAGATTCATACCCACAATTGGGTGTGTCACATCTCCATGGAGATCATCTAATCAAGTTTCCAACCTACAGTTCTGAATAGGGATTAAAAGAAAGTGCTGCCTCCACAAGATGGATCAGAATTAAAACATGGCTTTTCTAGGTTACATAATCCTTTCACACCAGCACAGTGGTGTCTTTTGAAATATACCTTATCTATTTAATAATGGATTCCCCTTCATAATTTGCTTCCTTCTTTCATCTATTGACCACTATAAATGTAACTGTTTTATAGTTTGTACCTGATAATTATATTACCAGTGATTTTTTTTCAAGTTTAATTTTGCTTTGTGTTATTGCTGCTCACAAATTCATGGTGATTCATTACTTTATGGGTTTTTAATTTTGAACTTTGAACTTATATGGGAAGGTGTTCACCTTAGAGAATCATAAATTGTTCTTGATTAAGCATGATCTGGTTTGTTTGTCTTTATTTCTTCCCAGATTACTTAGTCTTCTTTTTATGTGAATACTTGGTGTGGTGGGTCATGGATCATGCAATGCTGGAGTGAAGTCAATCCTAAGCATTTAAACTCTCAGGAGAAAACTATCTTACTGTATTTACCTTATTAGAGTCTGAATTAAGACCTTCAAACTTCCTTTACCTTTTTGTTTATTTTGGGACTGCTGTTTCCATTCTATACATCAAGGATTCTGAATTTACCTCAGGATCACACTTTTATTTTCCCATTCTTATGAGCTCAATGTCTTCCTCCTGTCATTTTGAGGTCATTTAATCCCAAACCTTGCTTAGTGAGAGGGGAAAATACTCTCAAGGTGGTCAAAGCTGTAGCATATCACTTAAGTTTCTGTTCTCCTTCCGACTGTGGATCTTAGGAGTTTCTTTAGCTTTCTTAATTCTTCAGATCTACATTTAAAAGTATGTTAGATATATTTCTTCAACATTTCATAGCTAGTATTAGAGAAACATGATTTTGTTTTTTAATCATCTATTCTGTTATATTGCTGGAAACAGATTTTTGAAAATATCTTAAAGATCATCTTGACTAATGTATTATCCCATGTTTAAATATTCATACTTCTAGTAATATTTCCATTTATTGATAACTAGTGTGTACCAGGCAGTTTGCTAAGAACTTCCATTCATTATTTAAATTAACCCTACAGAAAATTCACTGATTGCTAGGAAATATTATTTACAGTAAGTATATAGAGAAGGAAAATTAGTCTCTGAGATGTAAAATGACCTGCACATATTCACAGGCCAAAAAAACAAATTGAAATAAGATGGCAGAAACAGATTTTGGGCTGATAAGCCATATGCTCTCCTGCCAGGTGCCTAGTAATAAACTCTCACGTTGAAACCCTTGTGTCTCAGGAATTCATTATTGAGCATATCTGGCAAAAGAATCCATGGCCTTTGTCTTGAAACAATTTGATGGCCCTCCTGTAGGATGAATGCCCAAGTCTCTGGAGCCCTAGCAGAGCAGAAAATCCAGGTGACTGAGCCTTTTGTGGCTGCTGGACTGAATTTAGTCTGAAGCTTGGAAATTGGGGTTCTGTTCTGCTGGCACTCCAGAGAACTTTGGTGCCTTAAAAAACTTCAAAGAGAAAAGCAGTTTCCAGTTCCATGTCTGAACATCTGACTGAGTGAGTGGGTCATCGGGGTAAAAGTGGATAGGAAGTAAATATGACAGTTTGAGCCCCCTTGACTTAGAGCCAGGTCACACTTTTAGAATGATGTCCTTTGCTCTGACCTCTAAACCTTTTTGTTTCCTGGGTAGCATGCTGTATGAGGCTTGAGGCCCTGACCTAAATTTGTCTGTTGAGGATACTCCTAGTAAGTGAGTAATCCAACAATTAACTGGTATTTAATTAAATTAAGTAGTCCTGTTTAAGTGCTAGCCAGTGTGTTACTTAGGTATAGTAAGAGTATAATGCTTTAATTGTTAATTGGTGTGTTCAGCATTAAATGCCTGTTTAACTGTTAATTAGTGTATTTGGTCTAGTTATTAATTGGTATACCACTTAAATATAATAAGCTTTAAGTTTCTGTTTGAATTCATTAGTTGGTATGTTCCTGCATTTGTATTGGTCAAATGTTCCTAATTGGCTACTGATTATGGAAATTCTTTAATAAGGGGAACTTTGGGCTGTATTGAAGACTACAAAGATTTTAATTATGCATTGTGGTGGTTTGAAAGCATTTATGTACCCTAGAAAAGCCATGCTTTAATCCTAATCAATCTTGTGGGAGCAGCTGTTTCTTTTAATCCCTGTTCTAGTTTGCTAGCTGCTGGAATGCAACACACCAGAGACAGATTGGCTTTTAATAAAAGGGGATTTATTTCATTAATTCTTCAGGGGAAAGGCAGCTAACTTTCTGCTGCAGTTCTTTCTTATGTGGGAAGGCACAGGGTGATCTCTGCTGGCCTTCTCTCCAGACCTCTGGGTTCCAACAATTTTCCCCAGGGTGGTTTCTTTCTGCATCGCCAAAGGCCTGGGCTGAGCTGTGAGTGCTGAGATGAGGTATGCTGAGCTTCTTGGGCTGTGCTATGTTGAACTGTCTTATTTAAGCACCAGCCAATTAAATCAAACATCATTCATTACAGCAGGCACGCCTCTTAGCTGTCTGCAGATGTAATGAGCAACATTTGAGGTTCATGTACCATTGGCTCATGCCCACAACAACAGAACTAGGTACCTCCACCTGGCCAAGTTGACAACTGAATCTAACTACCACAATCCCTATTCAATAATGTAGGTTGGAAACTTGATTGGGTTATCTCCACAGAGATGTGAATGTCCCAATTGTGAGTATGAACTTTTGAGCAGAAGGAAATGTGATTCCATCCATTCCAGGAGGGTCTTGATCACTTTACTGGAATTCTTTAAAGGAGGAAGAATTTTGGAAAAGTCTTGAGATTCTGAGAGAAGCAGAGCCCACACAGCCGGAGAACTTTGGAGATTCAGAAGGAGAACACATATGGGGGAGCTTTGTGAAAGAAGCCATGAGAGAAAGCTAGCATATGTCACCATACTTTTCCATTTGAGAGAGAAATCCTGAATATCATTGATCCCCTTGAACAAAGGTACCAAGGAAAGGTACCTTTCCTTGGATGTCTTAGATTGGACATTTCTATAGACTTGCTTTAAATGGGACATTTTCATGGCTTTAGAATATGTAAACTTGCAACTTAATAAATTTTACCTGTGCCAGTTTGAAAGGATTTATGTACCCTAGAAGAGCCATGTTTTAATCCTAATCAATCTTGTGAGAGCAATGGTTTCTTCTAATCCCTATTAAGTACTAGAGGTTGGAAACTTGATTAGGTTATCTCCAAAAAGATGTCACTCTATCAATTGTGGGTATTAAATTTGGTCAGATGGAGATGTGTCTCCATGCATTCTACATCAATCTTGATTAGTTCACTGGAATCCTATAAAAGAAGAGACAGTTTGGAGAGAATCTCTTTTGAGAACAAGGAGAGAGCCGCAGAACCATGACAGAATGATGAGAGAATCACAGAGTCCACCAGCCAGTGACCTTTGGAGATGAAGAAGGGAAATGCCTCCAAAGAACTTCAGGAAGCAAGAGGCCTGGAGAGAAAGCTAGCAGATGTTGCCATGTTCACCATGTGCCCCTCCAGCTGAGAGAGAAATGCCGAATGTCATCAGACTTCTTGAATCAAGCTATCTTTCCCTGGATGCCTTAGATTGGACATTTCTATAGACATGTTTCAATTCAGACAATCTCACAGTCTTAGAACTATAAACTAACAACTTATTAAATTCCCCTTTAAAAAAGCTATTCTTTTTCTGGTATTTGCCTTCCAGCATCTAGCAAATGAGAACATCCTCTTTTAAAATCTGCTCCGCTTCTTTTATATTGTATTCTGGCAGCTAGCAAACTAGAACATGCATCTATAAAAATGTTTATTTATGTAACATAATCTGGCTTCAAAATATTAAAAATGAAAATACTACTATTACAGTTAAAATTTAATATGTTATAGTTAAAATTATTCTGCAAAGGTAAAAATGGATGAAATAATACAGTCAATCCTCTCAAAAATATTTCTGTTTTTCCATTTCTTATAAAAGGAGCTTTCTATCTGTGTCTGTCTGCCTGTTTGATGTATATTCTCATACCTCTTGATTATAATTACAAAGTCACAAAAATTCTTTAAACAAATTCTGTTGAAGCTGCTTAAGAAAGAAATAGGTGATTTTATATAAATTTTATATAAATTGGTTATTCTGAAATAAAAGAGAAAACTCCCCAAATGACAAGATTAAAAACCTTAGATTTGTAATTACTATAAACAAACCTAGAACCTAGAAAGAAACCACCACTGGAATTTCCTTAAGGCAGGAGAAAACTGCCAAATGACTTCCTCTGGACAAAGCAAAGATCTTTTCCAATTGTCCAGATCACAGCTTTTAGTTAAATATATATAATAATTGATAATTATTAAAGAAGGGCATAAGAACTCTCAAAATTTTATGGCTCTCACCTAAAACTTTAAAATCTAACCCAACAACTATGATTTCTTTCTGTCCAACCTATCCTTGCCCAAATACCTGACCACCTAATGCAGTTATATGGAGATGGTTAGGCACGTAAAGACATGACAAGGTGCAATTTAGAATTCTTTTTACTAGGTCTGGTGATTAGAAATGGTAATTGTGATGATTAGTTTCTGGTGTCAACTTGAACAAGTGTTTATTCCCACTTGTCAGTTCAGGCAAGCACTGGTCTGACCATTGCTGCAAGTATATTTCATGGCTGGTTGATAAACCAGAAGGCTGGTGTATTAAATCATTAGTCAGTTGATATCATCTGTGGCTAATTACTTCTGAGATCAACTAAGGTCTGTCTCCTACAATTAGATAATCCAATTAGTTGGAGGCTTTTAAGGAAGAAGGGATAATCTTTTACTGCTTCTTAAGCAAGCCTCTCCTGTGGAGTTCATCCAGACCCTTCATCGGTGCACCAGCTCCATAGCCTGCCCTGCAGATTTTGGATTCTTCCATCCCACGGTTGTATGAGACACCTTTATAAATCTCATATTTACAGATCTCTCCTGTTGTTTCTGTTTCTCTAGAGAACCCTGACTAACACAGTAAGCTTAAAAATGCTACAGAATAGGCTTGTCTGTTAATATTATTTTTTCAATAATACCTTTGCAATGGTAACTGCAGTAATCAGGTCATTATTAAAATATAAATAACCTTGGGATAGTAATAACTGGATAAAATCTAATTACCAAATTTCAGTAAGTAAAATGAAAGATCTTTGAGAGATATGGGAAAGTTTGCCTAGATTTAGGCTTGGAACAAATTAAACAATTGCAGTATTTTCCAGAACTACTTCCCCCCCTCCCCAGAACTACTTTTAAAATTGTTTGCAGTGTTAAGATATTATGAAGACAAAGAAAATTTTTTCAACCTCTGATCAAAGGAATTTTATGGTAAAATTTGAATTGAACAATAGTGATTTTATTCTGCTTGGGTATGTTCTCCCTAAATTTATACAAGCTTACTGATAAAATAAGCTAGTATTACAAATACATTATCAAAATTCTTCTTAAAATAGCCTAACTAGATAAGTTAAACTGAGCAATGTACCTGGTAATAATAACACTTACATAAAGTATATTAAAATTAAGAATATGCTGATGCTACAAATATAAGCTATTTAAGAAATTGGTTAAGTTTAGTAAGAAATATAAATGGATTTAAAAAATAACCTTGATTACCTGGATTTCAAAGAATCTGGCTTTTGATTACTTGGTCATTTGGTACCTTAGCATCTGGAAAAAAATTGAATTTGCAGTGACTTTGTTAATGTCAGATTAGCAAATGCTGTCACAAATAAAGAAGACATAATCCTTAGCTTCTGTCATGGTCAGGTTCATGTGTCAACTTGGCCAAGTGGTGGTACATGTTTGTCTGGTTGGGCAAGTGCTGGCCTGTCTGTTGCGATGAGGACATTTCATGGAATTAAATCATGATCATGTCGGCTGCATCCACAGCTGATTCCATTTGTAATCAGTCAAAGGGGAGTGTCTTCTGCAATGAGTGATGCTTAATCTAATCACTGGAAGCCTTTTAAGGGGGATTCAGAAGAGACAGGTTCTCTCCCTGCTTTGGCTGGTGAGCCTCTCCTATGGAGTTTGTCCAGACCCTCCATTGGAATCATCAGCTTCACAGCCTGCCCTGCGGATTTTGGACTCTGTGTTCCCGTGGTCATGTGAGACACTTTTATAAATTTTATCTCTGCAAGTGTTCCTTGTTGATTCTGTCTCTCTAGAGAACCCTAACTTTAAAGAGTATATGAAAGTGAATTCTGTCTGTCATAGTGCTGATCAAAATTTAATAACTCTGTTTATCATTTATTTCCAAAATACATCTTCATAGAGTTTATATCCTAGTTAGAATATACATGTATTAGAACACAGTATAAGACAGTAATAATAAAGGAATACTAATGCTGGAAGAGATTAAAAAGTAGATAAAGAATGGCCTTTGATGACCTCATGGAACAGATGACACTTGTAAGACTTTTAAATAAGAAAGTGGCATTTAAATAAACAGAGCTCTGAACTTGTTTTTTAAAAGCATAACTTAATTTTGTAAAGCAACATATTCCTGGTACTATTTAGCACTTGGCAATAATATTGTGGAAAATTTGAGTCATTTTCTGGATACAAATCACTTAAAAAAAAGAAAACCTGATTATATTTCAAACTTGAGTTTTTTCTAACCTTTGAAGGTAGTGGTGAATTGGACTGAGAGATTTTAAACACACTGTAAAGTAAGCATTTGTGTGTTATGAGTATACAGCATATAGATGTATGGCTGGGTTCCAAACCCAAACATAAATTTCTTCCCTTTTCCATAATTTTGTAGTATCTCTGGCTCTTCTCCTCTTCATGAATACTGTTATTGGAAGGATGTATGTAGTTTCAAAAAGCTTTGTGGACATATTATCAAATTCTTTACTGATTATGTACAGTCTATATAAATAAAAACTATGGGTGGAATGGATATGGAAGATGATAGAAAGTTTAAGAAATGAATTTTGTTTGTTATAGTCATTGTTGACTACATGCCCCGAATGGATACAGAAAGTAGTAGAGAGTTAGAGGAGATGAATTATGTTTGTTATAATCATTGTAGACTATAAACTCTGAATGAATATAGAGAGGTGTAAAAAGGAGAATATGAAAGTGAATTCTGTCTGTCATAGTGCTGATCAAAATTTAATAACTCTGTTTATCATTGTTTTAGTTTGCTAGCTGCCGGAATGCAATATACCAGAAATGGAACAGCTTTTGAAAGGGGGAATTTAATGAGTCGCTAGTTTACAGTTCTAAGGCCAAGAAAATGTCCCAGTTACAACAAGTCTATAGAGATGTCCAATCAAAGGCATCCAGGGAAAGATACCTTGGTTCAAAAAGGCCGATGAAGTTCAGGGTTTCTCTCTCAAGTGAGAAGGCACATGGCAAACACAGTCAGGGCTTCTCTTTCGGCTGGAAGGGCACATGGCGAATACGGCATCATCTGCTAGCTTCCTCTCCTGCCTTCCGATTTCATCAAGCTCCCTGGGAAGCATTTTCCTTCTTCATCTCCAAAGGTCACTGGCTGGTGGACTCTCTGCTTTGTGGTGTTGGATCATGTCCATCAGACATAAGGAGTTTCCACAAATCTTTCCTGGATAACTCCATGTCTGATCCTGGCTTTCTCTGAAATGGCTGAGTGGTTCCACATTTGGCTAAGACCTCATGTGGGTCACTATTCTCTGGGGTCTCCCTTTCTGTAGGCTCAGAATTTTCTGGGACCTCAATTTCTGGTATCTTTTTATTCAAGAGTTCAGTTTTCAGCTTATCTCTCTCCTGTTGCATTTCACTATAAGCTGCAAGGAGAAACCAGGCTACACTTTCCACATTTAATTTGGAAATCTTTTCTGCTAAATATCCAAGTTCATGGCTTTTACAATCTGCCTTCCAGTCAAACCCACTAGTCAATTTTGCCAGATTATCTGCCATTTTAAAACAAGGATCACCTTCCTTCCACTTTGCAAACACACATGCCTCATTTCTGTCTAAGGCCTCATCAGAGGTATCTTCAGAGTCTTCATTTCTACCAACAGTCTCTTCAAAGCATTCTAGGCCTTCTCTATCAAGCTTCTCACAACCCCTCCAGATTATTCCCTTTATCCACGAGGATCCGGGTTCGATTCCCAGTGCCTGCACATGTTAAAAAAAAAAAAAAAAAAAGCCGTTCCAAAAGTAGATAAAGAATGACCTTTGATGACCTCATGGAAGAGATGACACTTGTAAGACTTTTAAATAAGAAAGTGGCAAAATACATGTTTGGTATTTGTGAACTGCAGCACCACCCCACTCTCCAGTACCAAATCCTCCTGGGGAGCTTCATGAAACCAGAAGCCAGGAGAGGAAGCTAGCAGATGATGCCATATTCGCCATGTGCCCTTCCAGCTGAGAGAGAAGCCCTGACTGTGTTTGCCATGTGCCTTCTCACTTGAGAGAGAAACCCTGAACTTTATTGGCCTTTTTGAACCAAGGTATCTTTCCCTGGATGCCTTTGATTGGACATCTCTATAGACTTGCTGTAATTGGGACATTTTTTCAGCCTTAGAACTGTAAACTAGCGACTCATTAAATTCCTCCTTTTAAAAACCGTTCCATTTCTGGTATATTGCATTCCAGCAGCTTGCAAACTAAAACAATCATATATTTCCAAAAAAGGAAAGCTTTTGTGTAAGACCAGTTATACATGCAAAACTAAAGTTTAGTTTTTTCCTATTAAAATAACGTGGATTTTTAGTCTGCTTTTAAAGTAAAGTTCTTAAAAAGTCTTTCTTAATCACTGAGTACTCTGTTAGAAAACAAAGATTTTACATCAGAAAAATATCTTTGTTAATGTTTATACTGGCATTATCATCTTTTATTTCAGAAAACAAGTCTTCTCATGGTTCAGGGAAAACTGTTCCAAATAATTTGTTCTTTCACTTTGTATAAGTAAGGTGCTAAAATTGTTTAATCTTTTGCATAGGAGGTGTTTGGGAAGTATTACAGTGGTTAAACAAGATTTTTATCCTTTTGCTGGTAAATTTGTATAGGCTGTATAATATTATTCCTGTATTTAAAAACTGTATAAAATCCTAAAAAAAAAGACAACATTCTTACTGCTCATGTCATATCCTGATATTAATTTGCGTGATGTTGAGTAATGGTATGGTATTGTTAGTCATGATATTAGTCAGTATTGAAAAGCTATAGATTATAGAAACAGCCAAATTATCAATTGCACTGCTTTGCTCTAATACTTCTCTAAAAGTGTGTGTTGTCAGCTCTAAGTCAGAGCTCCACATGTAATAAGAAAGACTTTTTTTAAAGGCAGAACAAATATATAGATTCTATTTTTATCTGATAATTAACATAGCTCTGGAAAATGTGTAAAAGTGAGACAGAGCAATACCTGTGCTATGATTTGTTAATATAAAATGACTGATGTTTTTATTTCTGAAAGTAGCTTCATTTAAAATGTTTATAAAAATCAGAGTTTGGATTGTAAGCTTTAACTGTTTTCTTTGAATTCTGAAATGCCTTGCTGTTTGTATAACTTAATAGTTTCCTGGAACTTTAAGTATCTGTGTGATAACTGAAACTCAGATTTAATTCTCCAGCTCTGAAAGTCAGCATAAGTCCATACAGCAACTGTTAAAAAAATGAAAAATATCAAATGCTGATTAAAGATGTGGTGAAACTGATCTGGTTAAATTAAAATAAATCAATATACAAAGTAAAAAAAATTGTCTGTACTTTAAAGTTTTAATTTTTGTGGGAGACAAAATGAAAAATGTTTATTTTGTCCAAAATTTAAATTTTCTGTTGCACACTATCTAATCTTCTGGTCAGTTAATGTAAACACCCTAATTCAGCTATAGAACCTAAAATAAGGAATAAAATCTCAGTATTCTGTATAAGTTAATGTTATACTATGATGCATATCAGAGTATTTGGGTCAGAAAATGAAAAAGCATTTGCAAAGTCCCTTGAAGAACTGGGAAAAATTAAACTTCCCCACTTGGGGAATTCCTGACATTTTCTTAAATGAGAGGGGTTCCCAATTTAATAAGCCAAGGCCTCCATTTTGAGGCTTACCCTTAGGAAGCTTATTTCTGTAATATCAAATTGAACCTGCTTATGATTAGTGCCTAAGAGTTATCTCCAGAAAATTGCTACTGTTGCCCAAATGTGGTCTTTTTCTAAGCCAAATTCTGGACTTGCCCCCGTGTGGGTCATAATTTCCAAGCATGTAAACTTGACCCTGGTATCATGAAACATAACTGTCCCTGGTGTCACATGACATAGCTGGCCCTGGCATTGCAGGACATAACTGACCTAAGCATTGTTTGACATAAGTTCTAAGGATGAGCCTGGCCTTGACATCATGGATTAGTTGACCAAAAGGGGGGAAAGAAATGGCTAAGAGATTTCACATTGAGTTGAAGAGTCATTCTGGAGGTTACTCTTATGCAAGTTTCAGCCTGATATTGCAAACTGCCACAGCATGGCAAACCTTAACCAACAGTATTCCTGGAATCCCTGAAAAATATCCTGGCCTCTATAAAATTTTACTTATTAAGTTGCTTTTCAGAGATTTACAATCTCTAGATTGTTCCACTACCAGAGAAGCTTTGGAACCCAGAAATACAGGACTCTCCAAGAACAACAACCAATTTTCATTGTTTCATCCTTTTGCCTTTGAATGACAATGCCCCTTTTCAGCCTTGAAGCAGATAGAAAAGTCATCATCTAAATATCTCTCGAGATAGTTATCTAATGAGAGGGGGTAATTGTAATGAAGAAATCAGGATTTAAGGGATGATTTTGATTACTGAATCATTGTATAGATATTCCTTTTTGCTTTCTGATATATTTGGAGTAAACAGAGGGAAATTCCTGAAATCTCTAAATTGTAATCCAGCTGCCTTGATCTCTAATAATGGATGTATAGCCCTTATCCTCTGCCCTGTGATTTTAAAACCTTTTAACTGACTTTCATTTGTACTGTTATCCAGTTTTTCAACTTTAGAGTCTTGAAATCACCAAAGACAGCCCCTAATGTTATTTAATGAAGTGTCTTGGTTCAGCCTCAAATAACCCACCCCAAGTCCAAAGTTATCTTGATAACTGAAATTGAATATAACCAAAATATGCCTACCTGACATGCACAGTAGCTTAAAGATCAACCTTCAAGTCACTGATACTTCATTCTGCCATTTTAAAAAATATATTCTCTAATCATGTAGTCTGCACATGCTAAATAATTAGACCATCTCCAATTGCATCACCTGTGCTCATTATCCTAAACCCTGCCCATCTTTTTCTCTAATAAAGCTATCAGAAGTACTGATAGTTTAAGCCACACATGTAGTAGCTTAAAATAAAATCTCAGTGAGACAGATTTGAGATAATAGGCCACTACTCTCCTATTGCATGCCTAGTAATAAACTGTTTCTCTCTTTGGAAGAAAAAAGACAGATGGCAAATCCAGGCTCTTTTTACTTCATAGCTTGTTCATTAGTCTTGTATGGTATATCCTTCCGCTATATAGTTTTCATACTAAATTGTTGCTCAGCTTATTCTTAAATGTTGCTAATAATGCCAAGCTTACAGTGTTTTTGAAATGTCATTCCACATGGGAACTAACAATAATTAATTTATTATTAAATTATTATGAATAAAAATTTTTCCTTCTAATGAGTCAAAATACATCTTCAAACATTGGTTTTAACTTTTCAATTCAAACTATGTCAGCCCTTCAAATATTTAATGAATTTAAAGTACACACAGGCCAATACTTTACTCCTCCCATATCTTTTGGATTTTCAGTCATTCTTCATATAAAAATTTTATTATTCCCTACTCTGCCTACCTGATTTTTTTTCTGTGAATGAGCCCAAGTTAATCAATATCACTCTAAGTATGGGCCATTACTGATGAATAGGATTCTATAGGTATAAGATAAAGAGTACTATGTGGATTTTGACTGGCAATTCCAAAATCTATATTTCTTTAATAACCATATGGCCAGACTCTTTAGAAAATTATATTTATTATATTTTCTTTTTCCTTTATCTACATTTGGTCTATATCTCTAGGTTTTCTCCCTACTCACTGAAGCCAGATCATATCACAATGTTCACCAATAAATTACATATCTTGCAACTAGAAATGCTTTGTACCCTATTGAAACATTTTGGTGTCTTTGTTAAATAACTTATAAGATTATGATATATTCTGTGATGTAAAACTATGACTTAATCTGCCATTTGGATATGTTGGAATAGATGAAGACTTTCTTTTTTGTTAGAACTTGGCCTTGAGTATTGGCAAAAATGGAGATGTCAAGGATGATTCTTAAGGTTTCTCATTAATTTAGTGAGTGGATGGTAGTATTGGTGGACCTCAATTTGTGGGATACTTGGATTAATATAATCAACAAGATGTTTATATGAATTATAGAGTTCATGAGAAATAATTCTCAGTATAAGTGGTTTATTAGTTTCCCATTGCTGCTGGAACATATGACTGCACATTTAGTGGCTTAAAACAATATGAATTTATTATCTTATAGTTCTGGAGGTCAGAAGTTTGAAATCAGTTTCACTGGGCTAAAATCAAGGTGTTAGCAGCACTTCATTCCTTCTGGAAGCTCCATAGAAAAATTCCTTTCCTTGCCTTTTCCAGATTCTAAAAGCTGGCTATACTTCTTAGCTCATGTGTCCTACCCTCATCTTCAAAGCCGGAAGCATGGTATCTTCTCTCCTCTCTGACATCAACTCTCTGTTTGAGGATCCTGCTTTGGAAGAAGTCCTGTGATTATATTCTCCAAGATCATCCAGGAGAATCTCCCTATCTCTAGATCCTTAACTTAATGACCCTGCAAGGTCTCTTTTCCCATGTAAGGCAACACATTTAAAGGTTTTGGGAATTGCCATGTGGATATCTTTGGGGAGGTGTTATTCAGCCTACCATAGGGGGCAAGTAAAACTATGAAACAAGGATACTTCACAGGAAGAGTGTGTAGACTGATAAGAGAAGATGGAGAAAAAAGAACTTCAGGGAATATTGACTTTTCAAATGAATTTCATTGAGATATATTCACATTCCATATAATATTCCAAAGTGTATACAGTATTATCATATACTTGTGCATTCATCACCACAATCAATTTTTGAGCACTTTTATTATTAAAAAAATACATATAAAAATAAAAATGAAAAATAACACCCAAAACTTTTCATATTCTTTGTTCCTCACTATTATTTATTTATTTTTTGTCCTTGTGTTTTTACTCATCTGTCCATAACTGGATAAGGGGAGTGTCAGCCACAGGTTTTCCCAATCACACAGTCACACTGTAGAAGCTATATAGAATCATCTTTAAGAATCAAGGCTATTGTATTATAGTTCAACAGTTTCATATATTTCCTCCTAGTTATTCTAATCCACTAAAAATTAAAAAAAAAAAGGATATCTATTTAATGCATAAGAATAACCTCCAGAATGACCTCTTGACTCTATCTGAAAACTCTCAGCACTGAAACTTTATTTTGTTCCATTTCTCTTTCCCCTTTTGGTCAACAAGGCTTTCTCAATTCTACAATGCTGGTTCCAGGTTCATCCCAGGGATTCATGCCCCATGTTGCCAGGGAGATTTAAAACCTTAGTAGTCCTGTCCCACATAGGGGGCAGACAGTGAATTTACTTGTCAACTTGGCTTTGAGAGAGAGGGCACATCTGAGCAACAAGAATTTCTTTGGGGGTGACTCTCAGATATAATTATAAGTAGACTTAGCTTCTCCTTTGCAGAAATAAGTTTCATAAGGCAAGCCCCAAGATCAAGGGCTAGGCCTGTTAAATTGTTAGTTCCCAATGCTTGCCAGAATATCAGGAATTCCCCATGTGGGGAAGCTTAATATTTTTACATTTTCCCCCAGTCCCACAAAAGGCTTTGCAAATACTTTTTGTATTTTCTGACCAAATTACTGTGGGATGTTTCCGGACATCCCACTAACCTATACAAACCAACAAGTTCTCACTCTCTATTCAAGTGGGGAACACTGACTTTTAATGAGTAACAAAAATAAATGATCATGAAAAAAAAGCAATAAGGAAGTGGAAGGGAAACAAGAAAAAGGGATATAACCAAGGCCAAGAGATGAGAGATATTCAAGAAAGAAAATATAATCTAGGTGACTATTAGAAATGTGTGGTGATGTGGAACTATATGTTCTCCAGAAAATCACATTCTTAAATTTAATCCACTCTTGTGGATGTAAACTCATTATAAATATAACCCTTTTGATAAGGTTGCTCCAGTTAAGGCATGGCCTATGTGGGTCTTAATCCTATTATTGGAGTCCTTTTTAAGAGAATGAAATTCAAAGAGAGAAAAAAACATGGAAACAAGAATCTGAAAGCTATGAAACCAAAAGAGAAGGGAGAGAACCACAGATGCCACCATATGCCTTTCCATGTAGTAGAAGAGCCCAGGGTTGCTGGCAGGCAGTCTTTGGGGAGAAATCATTTTCCTCATGATGACTTGATTTGGACATCTTTCTCAGCCTCAAAAATTTAAGTGTGTAAGTTAGTAAATTCCCATTGTTAAAAGCCAGCCCATTTTATAGCATATGCTTTGAGTAGTTTAGCAAACTAAAACAAAGGGTGACTGTAGTTTGACATATTTAGCCCTTAAGATTTTCCATAGACTACTTACCTGGAAGGGGAGATACCATGATCATGTAGGTGGTTTTCCCAGGGCGAGGCTTATCCACTGCACTCCGGATGTGTTAACCCCTGCGATTTCCCCAAATGTGGGAACTCGACTGCAATAAAAAATAAATTAATTAATTAAAAAAAGATTTTCCATACAATTCATGATAAAAAGGGTGGGTTTGTATGTTCAAAACTCCACAATAGAAGGCAAAGTCATAGTTCACATATTTTCAAAGCATTTACACGAAAAAGAAAAAATTTCAAAAATGACATTTAGAGTATTTTAACTCAGCAACCTAAAATTTTTAGCTGTTCAGCACCAAGGATTCCCTCAAGCAGCACGCTATAATGGAAAGATTTTGGTAACACAGGTTCTCTCTTTTAAACTGTAGCCTACAAATTTTGTGTACCCTTAAACTTTCTAAGTATTTACTCAGCTTCCCCCCACCCCTATAAGATGATATAATATTTAATTTTCAGAATAACTGTTAGGATTCAAGGGAGAACAATATGAAGTGCTTAGCACACAGTAACTCATCACTAAATGATAGTCTCATGACCACTACTATGGAAATATTTTCTAATTAACATGTAAAGAACAATAGAAAGAAACCATTATATTTTCTCAAGGATTTCTGGATTTCAAATCAGAAGTGAAGTGTGCAAATACACATGCACACTTAATTAATAGGTTTTAATTCCAGCCAAAAACTTTGTCTTCTAACCAATATACTAACCCATTGGGAATAAAACATTAAATGAGATAAGTTTTTTCTCTCATCACCAATGACATCAGCTGTTGTCAGGATTCTGACGGACCAAATTTCAGCATTGCTTTATCTGAATCCCAAGTCACTGATTCACACTTATGTCTTTCCCCCAGCTGCGCTTTTCTCCATCCCCAGAATAAATCAGTCAAGGGCCTATCTTCACAGCCTTGTTCCTTACTGCTTCACTTCCTGAGTGATATGCTGGCTGTAGTGGAAGAATTCTTGAATGTGTCAGGTTCATTTGTTGCAGGCAGCTCCTGTTTGTTAAAGCCACTTCCTGTTGCAGCAGACAGGCCCCTGTTTACTCAGGCCATTCCCTGTTTGAAAAATCTTCCAGGCCCTGAGGTCGGTCAATAGCAAGATAAAAGAAGTCGCTGTGAAGTCCCCTCCCCCTTTACTGCTCATCCACTTCTGTAAACTCAGTTTCACGCCTTTCTCGATTTAAACTCGCCAATTGTTTACCTTGTCTTTAACGTGCCATCCTGTCTACAAAAACTGATGCTAACCTTTTGTTCGAGGCTCAGACTTTCAGAGGCTACTCGGCTGAGCCCTATGGCCACAAAAATAAAACCTGCTTCCTGAACCTTCGGAACCTCAACCTGGTTTGCTCTGTTTCTGTGTAACATTCCAGGAGGCTTAAAAGCCTTTGTTCTGTTTCATGCTATGCATTTATGCCTCTGGGCTTTTGTTTTCTGAGTCTGGAACACTCATCCTATCTTTCCATGTTTGAATTCTGTATGTCCTTCACTTGCTCAAATGCCTCCTCCTCTAAGAAGGCTTCCACAGCCTCATTCAGAGGTGATTGTTCCATCCTAAATGTTTAACACAGTGCCATGGGCTGCACTTTTGTTCAGCATCAGGTTCTTTCGACCTTGGGTTTCAGCTCATGGTTTATTAATATGTCTCCATGTATCTATTTCTTTCTGGTTGGTAACTAACTTTTCTCATGGAGTACCTTTCCCCATACCAGGCAAAGTGCTGAGTACACAGTGGGAATTCAGTAGTCCATTACATGACATTTGCTATTCAACAAATGCTTGTCATAATAATGACTTTCCCTGCTAATGGAAAGCATTGATATGAAGAAAGGGTCAAGAACAGCTCTTGCTCAGCTGTAGAACAAGGCAGTTTAGTAAACCAGAGGGTTAATTCATCAGGAGGATAATGAGAATGGTCTGTATATACAGATGCATTTTGCAGAAAGCAGAAATAGATCTGTCGTTTCACTCTGTTTTCTCCAAGATTTCAGTGGCATCGAGGAAAGCAGGTGAAACTAATTTAATGTTCTATTTAAATCTCTCAAGTATTTTTATTTGCCCAAAGCAAAATATCGTATTCAATAAAGGCATCTCAGGACCTGTAACAGGTGATAGTCAGGTGAAAAATTTGCCTGAGTAGATAATGAGGCTGAAAGTCCTGAGTTTCCTACTGCTGGAATTCAAAAGACAAAGGGGAGAAAGGACTGGGTTTGGAATCAGTAATAACATTCAGTCCCTCCTTTGCCCTGACACCTCTGGATCACAGAGCTCCTTCCAAATGAGTTCTCTTCTTACAAGTTTTTTTTTTGCTTGCATGAATGAGATGAAACTAAGGTCTGGGCAAACTCTGATTCTCTTAAAATCTGACTCCAGAATATGCACAAACACACATTTTTGGCTAGAAACCTGATAGCTCTGCAAATGAAATATTCTAGGGCCTTATTCAAGAAATTATTTTTATGAGATGCTGTGTTCACTTACATGAGATGCAGAACTTCTTTAGTTCAGCAAAATGTTTTGGGTTGTCAGACTCAGAGAACCCAAAACATAGTTGCTCACAAGAAATTGGGGAAAAATAGACAGGTGATCATTTGGCTCCTGTGTACACTGACATCCAGAGAGTATGGACTAATGGCGCTGTAATAATTCCTAACTAAGCACCTCTGGGCTAAGAACAATGCCAGGGGAGAAGTTTTACTCAGATTTAAGGTCGAAAGCAGGAAAAGAGACAAAGATATAGGCATTGAAAAGACTGAAACATTTAACAAATAGCATACAATGCTAGGATGATTCTGAAAGACTTAGGACATAGTTAATACAATGAGGGTGCTACAGACATATTCTTATTTGGGTTCTGGCCACCCTGTATATAGGTAGTTTGATGGTTTTAAAAGTTGAGATCTAGGTTAGAAAGTAGGAAGGAAAAAGGAAAGATTTCCTACTGAAAGAAGTCCAAAATATTTAGGGTGACATCATAAAATCAATTCAACTACCTCAATCTCTAACTTCTTGTTCTTTTCTTCTCCAGCTAAAATAGGACATTCACCTTTGTCCCTTTCTCACATGCTCAACCTCCTTGGCCTTCAAGTGCTGCCCTTGAAGAGTCACAAAATCTTTCTGAATCACTTTTGAATCTCTCTCCCTATTGGCTATCCTATGGAGATGGGCTAGGAGGGTTTGGAAGTATGGATGTGAATGAAGCTACAGTAAGGTTTGGACTACAATGTAGATTTTCATGTCATCAATATAAAACACAGAGTTGACTAGTTCACTCAAGGAAAAAATGTAATAAAAGAAGAGGAAAAGCCATCAGGACTATCTAAACATCCTTTAGTAGAAAGTGAAAACAGATAGTGAAAGAAGGGTCAGAATTAGAGGATGCAGGGAGAAGATGTAAAAGAATAGGTGATCATTCGTGTCAATTGCAATAGAAAAATTGAGGATTAAGACTGAGAAAAATGTCTGCTGGACTGGATGAACTGGAAATTAACTTTTAGTTAAAATGTAAACATTTGTTTGTTTCCCCAAATTATCTTGTATTACTTTTACAAATTAGAGCCCCATTAAAACAGCAGTTTGATTTGACTCTATATGTTAGTTAAAATAAATATTTGTATAATTATGAACTGAATTCAAAGTTGAGGAAGAAATCTCTCAGACAGTGAAAAGTTCCTGGAGGCTTCCCCAGGCATAATTCTTTTTCCAGTGTGTTGCTTAAAGAGATGAGCTTGGGCATATCTAAGCAAAATATTAGTACACATCTTGCTGTAAAACCTATTTACCACCTAAATCCCAACTGTCGTCTCATTAAAATGTTCCAGTCTTACTCCCTTGCTCCCTAAGATGAGTGTGATGAGGGTTGGCATATGTTAATCAGCTGATGTCTGTCCCATTCCCAAAACAAGTTATATAGAGAGTTATATAGAGAACTGTAATTAGGAAGCATGTATTCATGTAGTTGAAAGCACTATATGAAGACAATTTATCACTGTTCTCACTATTTGGTAATAATTAAAATTCTAATTGTACTAGGTTTAGAAAAGATAGAAGGCAAGGGTAGAGAAATAATGAGGGTGACCTAAAGGAAAAGTGATTTATTCCAAAGCAAAACTTATTATTTTCTTGGGGCAGGAAAGGAGGTGCAATATTGTATTTAAGAGCAGACTTTGAATCTTGGCTCTGCAACTTACCAGAAATGTGAATTAGGGCAGGATATTTAACTGCTCTGTGTCTTGGTTTCCTCATCTATAAAGTAGGGTTTTATGATTATAAATGTAAATTATAATGTTAGTATACAGAACGCCTCGTATGTATTATCTATTAATAATAATGACAATATTTTATTTTCAGAATAATTATTAAGGTATCTACATTGAATTTTTATTAATAGTCAAGGCAAATACTGTCATTCAAAAAAGTGAGATTTTCAACTATATTTAATACTAAAAAAGGCTACTTGGAGGTAAGTATAAATTCAAGGAAAGAATATTCAACCCTTCTAAGTAGAAGTGTTCTTTTTATAGAAAAGCATTGATTGACTGACTGATTGAATGATTCAACATGTATGGAGTGTCATTGCATACCTTTTGCTCTCTATATATGAGATGACAGCTATCAATTCTTTCTCTTTTTATATGCATGTCTCTCCTTAGTCTGAGAACATGAGTCTTCTTTCACAAATAAAAGGCAGTAGGAGAGATATGGTACCCATTTCCTCTTAGCTTTTAAGGTAAATGCCAGCTTCCATTTCCTCTCTTGCCAAAGCCAGCTTTCATGTACGATGTTCAGCTATACTGAGACTCAAGCCAGGCATGGGGAGAGGTCATGTGAAGAGAGAGAGAGATGCCTGTCTGTGTTCCCCAGCGGCTTTAACCATTCAGATTGAGTGAAGAGTTCCACCTCCATCAGAGGCCATGTGGAGTAGAACTATCCAGGTGAGCCCAGTCTAGATTGCAGATTTGTGAGAAATAACTCGATTTAAGCCACATCAGTTTAGGGGAAGTTTTGTTAAACAACAATGGAAAACTGCAACATTGCTATTAACCCAGGATCAACAGCTGTGATTAGTATCCCTAGTATAAAAATTGACTGGCAGTTAAGAGGTGAGATGAAATAAAATCTATGGAAAACAGAAGTAGTATATTAGTTTTCTTGTCTGGTTCTCATAAAAGCGGGTCCAGACATTCAAATATGTCAGTATATCTGGAGATCAATAATCTATATATATATGCATGATTTCTCGGTAAACCTACAACATCTCTAATGGAAAAAAAACTACATAAATCAGAATGCCACTTTGCTAATATATTATGCCAAGGGAACAGGAATATATCCACTCACTAGTCAGCACATTTTCCCTCTGCTCTATAAGCTACATGAGCGACCAATTTATCATCAAAATATTGTGTCGTGGGTATGGAATGCAAACAGGAAATATTAGCCCTATGCTGTTAAGTGCAGAAACCATGGAACACAGATAATGTGATGAGGCTAGAAAGGATAAGCCTGATGGGTGGAGGAAAATTATGCAGAAAGTTCCTCTGAATACTCTGTCCTGAGCAGTGTTGGACATGCCATGAAAAATTCAAGCTGACTGATCTCTTTCTGAAGGATTTATGCTGTCCACTCCTTTTATTTAACATAGTCTTACAGGTAGGGTACACAACCGATCATGATTAGGTAAGCTTTGCTCATTTACTCTGATTGGATTAGATAAATAGACCCAAGCATATTCTCTTGAAACAAATATAAGAACTGTTATATAACACTGATGTCCCTAAAATTCTTCAACCTCTTAATATCTGTTAAGTCCTTAAGAAGACATTTCCAAATTTTTCTTAAGCACATTTACACCCTAATTTGACTATCATTTATTGTCTTATCTTGGCTACATGTTTTACTAGAGATTTTATGCAGATTCCCAGGTCTCTTATGGCTCATCTCTGATGATGCCTGAAATGTAGTCATCATTTATGGTGGCTGTACTGGTTTAAAAGGGTGTATGTCCCCTAGAAAAGCCATGTTTTTATCTAAATCCCATTTCATAAAGACAGAATAATCCTTATTCAACACTGTATGTTTGAAACTGTAATCAGATCAACTCCCTGGAGATGTGATTTAATCAAGAGTGGCTGTTAAACTGGATTAGGTGACGACATGTCTCCACTGATTTGGGTGGGTCTTGATAAATTTCTGGAGTCCCATAACAGAGGAAACATTTTGGAGAATGAAGGAGATTCAGAGAGAGCAGAGAATGCTGCAGCACCACGAAGCACAGAGTTCATGAGCCAGTGACTTTTGGAGATGAAGAAGGAAAATGCCTCCTGGGGAGCTTCATGAAACAGGAAGCCAGGAGAGAAAGCTAGCAGATGATGCTGTGTTCCCCATGGGCCCTTCCAGTGGATAGAGAAACCATGACTGTGTTCACCATGTGCCTTTCCAGATGAGAGAGAAACTTGGACCGTGTTAGCCATGTGTGCTTCCACTTGAGAGAGAAACCCTGAACTTCATCAGCCTTCTTGAATCAAGGTATCTTTTCCTGGATGCCTCAGACTGGACATTTCTATAGACTTGCTTTAATTGTGGTGTTTTCTCAGCCTTAGAACTGTAAACTAGCAACCTATTAAATCCCCCTTTTTAAAAGCTCTTCTGTTTTTGGTATATTGCATTCCGGCAGGTAGCAAACTAGAAGAGTGGCTAACTGGGACCCCATGATTATCCATCTATTTCTCAGGACATATGATGGTATGGAGCTGTATGTACCCCAGAAAAATAGGTACTTAAAGCTAATCTATTCCCATGGGTGCAGACCCATTGTAGGTGGGAACTTTTGATGAAGCTCTTCAGTTAAGATGTGACCCACCTCATTCAGGATGGGTCTTAGTCCACTTACTGGAGTCCTTTATAATATGAATGCAGATGCAGAGAGAGGAAGCCAGGGAACAAGAAGCTGGACCAAACATGGAAGAGAAGGGAGAGACCAGCAGACACAGGTCTTATATGACTTGCCATGTGGCAGAGGAGTCAAAGATTGCTGGCAGACACTCTTCAGGAAGAAAGGATCTCCTTGATGATGCCTTGATTTGGACATTTTCCTGGCCTAAAAATTGTTAGTGAATAAATTCCCATTGTTTAAGCCAAACCATTTCATTTCTTTGCTGGAGCAGTCTTGGAAATGATAGCAGACTATTTCATTATTTCTTCCCCTGAATGGCTTCATGTTTTCTCTTTCTCACTGTCATGACTAAAGGTTCTCTTCTAAGGCCTCATCATTTCTCTTTCTGTAAACGCATCTTCTGAAATTGTGCCTATCCTGACTGCATCTGTGTAAATGACCTCTAAGTAGAAGCCCCTTCCATAGAAGACTCTTAAGTCTGTCTTCTCATCCCTAACATTTCTCCCACTTTCAGTCTTGCCAGATAACTTTATTGGAGGCTTCATCTGTACCTTAAAATCAACATACCATGCTTGGAATTCACCGCAATTTTCCAGTCTTCCCCACAAACTAGATTTTTCTTTGACTTTTGTATTTTCCATTAATACAACAGCACTTGCTTTAAGTGAGCATTCTAGGTTTTAAATCAGTTATTTTTATGCTCTTTTTTCTACCTACTAACATGCAATTCAAATTGCTTCTGTCTTTTCCATCTTCACTACCAGTATCTTTGAGCTCATATACATCTCGACTAGACTGCTGCCATAGATTTTTAACTTTTATTTCTGCCTCCTGCTTTTTAAACTTCAACTGAATCTATGCCAATTACAAGGCTGCTTTTCTTAGCCACCCTCCAATTATTCACTGTCTGAAATCCACTAGCGCTCTTCTTGTGGTTTACCACATTTTTCTGTTTGACTTTCCAGGCCCTCCATAAATATTTAATCTTATTACTCCCATATGTATAGTCCATATTCTGATAGAATTGGAATCTGGCAGTGTTTACCAAGCACTTCCCATATTTTATCAATTCTGCCTATTCTTTACTCTGTGCCCACAAAGTTCCTGCTCCCATTGTCTTACCTATGAAGACAGTATATACCTCTGAGTCCAACTTCAAATATAGGCTCTTTGAATAATTTTTAATAATCTACTCACCTCTCTCCTTTTTAAATATCTGTAGCAGTTTGTCCATATAACCCTTGCAATTCCAGTCATTTGCCCTTCATTCAGACTTATCCAGTCCTTTCTACTAATCTCTAAGGTCCTAAGAAAAAGCAGCTGTGTCTCATTCAGTTTTGTAGTCTTAATTAATTGCACAGAGCCTGGCATATTGTAGAGTCTTCATAATGTTTGTTAACTTGGGATGTACTAGAGTTAAGTGGCTCACATAGGGATCAGGTCTATGACCTTAGTCTCATTATCACTGAAGCCTGGCCACAAGAAAATTATGAAAAGTGGCAAACATTCTTGTTATGTTTAAGCTTTAGTTAAAGTACATTTAATTCTCAATACAAGTTCCAGTTTAGTGATCCTGAAAAATAAGAGAGACTGTCCTCCATTAACTGAGCAGAGATATGCAAGTTGTTCTAGGAATTTCCAATTTAAAACAATCAATATTGGCCCAAACAAACTGAGAACAGAGATAAATGCTAAGAGATGGGCAGAGACATGGGGAGTCATGAAGCTTTTTGAAGCTAAATCCATTTGGTTAATCAGCAAGATTGTTATCTCTTGTGTTTTTAGATCTGCATAAAGTACTGAGAAAGATTTTTTTTTTAAGTAAAATATAAGGTCTCTAGTCTCAAAAGGTAGTTTTTTGCCTTTACTTATTTCAAGTTATATTTTTGTGTAATTTTTTATTATCTATTGCTATTGTTTGTGATTGCTATTTACTTTATATACTGTACTCGATAGTGTTGATTTCTTTGCCACCAAACTTCTATTCCATTGTATATCTTTCAATTCCCTGTATGATAATCTAGGTTGAGATTCTGAAAAAGTTTTATATTAAGATCTGTTATAGTATATATAGTATTATATATACTATAGTATATATTACAATACAATATAATATATAGTATAGTACAATACTATATATTATAGTATTATAGTAAATATTTTCAGCATTCAGAGCCAGGAAGCCACGTATGGTCTCTGTTGTATCGAGTAGGGTATTTTTTTTTTTTTTTTGCCATGGTAGGGTGAAAGCACCTGCAGACTATCCGTAAACATAGGGGCTTCGTTGTCTGTGTTCATGGCTCTATAAAACATTCAGTGGGCTGAATTTGGTCTTAAGGCTGTAGTTTGCTGACCCCTGTCAGGATTATTTATGGGAATCAATGTTTTTTCTATGCAATAATCCTTCCATATTTGGCTCTGTCTTATTCAAATTCCTCATTTAACTTTGCTCTTTTTTTTTGCAAACCTATAAATTTCTTTGATATTAAAATTGAAAGAGGCAGGAGAGAAAGATTGGATACCAAGACAGATGAAGAAAATGAGTTGCTTTTTTCCGCAGAGTATTGTGTCAAGATAATCTGAATACTGAAGGAGGGACCCATGTCTGCTGAATTGAAATCGCACTCTAATTCTTTGGGAGCCAGGCAGAACTGGGTCAATCCTAGAAGCTTCCTTACACAATGTGACTTCTTATTCATTGTGGATGAAATAACCACTGGCATAATAAGGCACTAACAAGAAACAGAGCCCATAATTCTCCCATGTTTGGAGAAAAATAAAGACCACTGAGAAGGAAGAAGGAAATCAGTTGATGAAGAGGTGATGGCATGAAACTTCCCTCATGTTTTTTTGAACTTCCTGCTCTGAATCGGGTCCATCTTCCAGGGTACTGATGAAGTGAGGAAAGCAATCCCAGAAGTAGACTGTCTGCTCCAAACCATGAAAGACTGAGTATAACTCTACTAGGTCACATGCCTGTTATACAAATCATGGTGGATATGCAGCTATATGCTGTGTTGCTGACTCATGATGACCAGTCAGGAGTATCCAAAAGCCCCTGGAAACATTTGGTACTCATTTATCCCTCAATAACTATTTTTTCATCTTTGGAATAAATATCTCTTAAATTGCTATCAACCTATCCAGAATTCCTCCAACGTGGAACTTAGTAGGTAACATTGGGGTGTACCACTAATTAATTTTTTCTTTCTTTTTTTTTTTTAGCATTGGCAGGCTCTGGGAATTTGGCCCTGGTCTCCAGCATGGCAGGCAAGAATTCTGCTGCTGAGCCACCAATGCACCACCCACCACCAATTAATTTTTACTTGCAGGTAAGGATTTTTATTAGAATTCTAATATAAATTGAAGCTTTGAATGAGACATTAAATTCTGGTTGACTAGATTTCTTTTGCGTTCTTGGTTACCTTCATTCTTGTGGTTAAAATAGTGCACATCATTACAGGTTATGGGGGTGGTCCATGCCAATTTTGTTACTCTTTCCACAAGACCTGACTTTCTCTTTTTAAGCTCCCTATAATAATGTATTAATTAAATAATTTAGATACCTGATATCTAAACCCCTCCCTCCCAACATCAGAGCTCTCTGCTCATTTGTTTTTTACACTTATAGCAGAAAATGCTGTTTACCACACTCATTTCCCCTTCTTCCTGGGCATAGAAATAGAGTGCATTCCTCACCTCTACCATTATTTCGTGCGGCCATGTGACTGAGGCCATTGAAATGTGGTGGAAGTGACGGGTACCACTTTCAAGTCTGGCCTATAAAACTTCCTTTGCATCTTCATTCTTTTCTGCCCAGTGGCTGGAACTGAAGGACTCAGATGCCCTGAAAGATGGTGGGAGACATGAAATGGGAGAAAATTTGGTCCCTAAGTCACCAGGTAAAAAAATACACATTGGATGGTTAGGAGTGCAAAAAATAAACTTTCATTTTGTTCAGCCACTGAAATTTCTGAGGATTCATTTATTATAGCAGCCATTGTTGCTCTAATTTATATATTACTTAACACTATTAACTCATTTCTCTCCATGATGCTTTCTAAGATTTCATTGTTCCTTCCTTCCCAGTCCTGTTTTCATAGCTGGAGCCATTTGACCCAAAAAATGAGAGGGATTTTGAAATAAAAATCAATAAAATGTATCACAATCACCTTTATTCTATATGATTTAGATAATGAAACTTAATAAACTTATGTTTATCTTTACTATACTGATGAAGACAAGGAAACTGAAATAGTTTAAGTGGTTTTACAAAATCACATAGATAATATCTGAAAGAGCCAGTCCCCAAAGACAGTTTGGTCTGATGCCAAAGCTTAAGTTTTTTAAATTATGTTGCCTTTTCTCTCATAACCAGGAGCCCCCAAAGTGCCTTTAGTGTTATCACAACTCCAAAAATTTCTTTTCCAATGTACAGTGAATACTAAGTTGCCTGGAAACTATTTATGCCCTCTAGTGTCAATAAAGCATGTAAGGATTAAAGGGTATTAATAGGGCCAAAGAAAAGGTTTTCCTAAACTTTATTAATAATTCTCCTTGGACAGGCTCCAAGAAATCTGATTATGTTTCATACTGCACTCTAGAGGACTTTTGGGGATTCCACTACCATGCCTAGGCCAAAGAGTATTTTGTAAAACATTCTAATACTAGAATGCAGAGATTAAAACAAACCTTCATTGATTTAAAAAGAGCTGTGACTGGTATTCATGGCAGCAGTGTTCACAATTCACGTTGGATGGAGGTGGCCTAAAGGTACAATAACTGAGGGATGGAAGGGGGAACTGTGACGTATACATGCAACAGATTACTGAGTGGCTGTGAGAAGGAATGAAGTTTTGAGGTATGCAACTAGGTGAATGAACCCTAAGGACAGCATTTGAATAAAATGGCAGAAACAAAAAGACAAATATTACCATGCTTCACTCATATAGACTAACTATAATATACAAACTCAGAGAATTGAAGTTGAGAGCATGGGTTATCAGGTTGGGGCCTATTGTAAAGGGTCTTACATTGCAAACTCTTACAGCAGTCACATATATTCAGGAGTTGTAACTGATATTTCTAAATTCTGAAATTCTGAGCTATTTGTGTATAACCTGGTTATTTCCTGAAACTTTGGGTATTTATGTGATTCCTGAGACTCTGAGTTAGAGCACTGAAGCTTTGAAAGTCAGCATTACCCTATATAGCAACTGTTAAAGTTGAAAAAGTGATCAGACTTCAACTAGAGACATGAATGAAGCTGATTTGGATAGACTAAGTTAAATCAGAATATAGATAAAAGATGATATGGCTCATATTTTCGAAGTTCAACTTCTGTGTGAGACCAAAGGGAGAGATGTTTATGTGATGCAAAATTTCTATTTTGGGAAGTGCATTATCTAATTTAATTTATATAGTCAGTTTATTTGAACTTCATAATTATTTGGTATCCTGAATAGGGCATGAAATCTTTTTGGTTTGTACAAGTTAGTGTGATGCCCCGAAATTTCCCAGAATAATTTGGGCAGAGAATAAAAAAGTATTTGCAAAGTCCCCATGGGGACCTAGGGAGAAAGGAGAAAATATTCAACTTTCCCATCTGGGGAATTTCTGATATTCTCCTAAGCAATGGAGATGGCCAGTTAAATAAGCTGAGCCTTCTATCTTGGGGTTCATCCTTATGAAACATATTCTTGCAACAAAGAAGCTAGGCCTACTTATAATTATGCCTTACTCATGCCCAAACAATCTCTTTTGTTGCTCAGAGATGGCCTCTTTCTTTAAGTTAACTTGGCAGGTAAATTCACTGCCCTCTCCCCTATGTGGGAGATGACTCCCAGGGGGTGTAAATCTCCCTGGCAACATGGGACAGAAATCTTAGAATGAGCTGGGACATGGCATCAAGGGATTGAGAAACCTTCTCTACCAAAAAGGGGAGGAGAGAAATTATACAAAACAAAGTTTCAGTGGCTGAGATTGCAAAAAGAGTCCAGAGGTTAACCTGGTTATCCTTATGCATTATATAGATATCCCTTTTTAGGGTGCAGTGTATTACAGTGACTAGAGGGTAGTACCTGAAACTGTTTAACTGTGTTCCTGTAGCCTTGATTCTTGAAGATGATTATATAACTACACAGCTTTTACAATGTGACCATGTGATTGTGAAAACCTTGTGTCTGATGCCCTTTTTATTCAGGTATGGAAAAATGAGTAAGAAAGTAAGGCTAAAAATTAATAAATTATAGGGGGATAAAGGGTAAAAAATTGGGTAGACTGAAATATTAGTGGTTAGTGAGAGGGAGGAGTAGGGGTAAGGAATGTATGAATTTTTTTCCTTTTTTTGTTTCTACTTTTGGCATGATACAAATGTTCTAAAAATGATCATAGTGATGGATATAAAACTATATGTTGATATTGTGAGCCATTGATTGTACACTATGTATGGACAGTATGTGTGTGAAGATTTCTCAATAAAAATATTAAAAAAAGAGTTGTGAAATATCATTGTTTAATAAGAGATCACAAAAAATTATGAGTTCAAGGAGTGAGGAAAGTGATATGTGACATTATGATCTACATCATCTTTATATTTCGAAATTGGACCAACATACCTCTCATTTGCAGAATGACTCTTTGCCCTAACTAGCACCTTTCTTGTGAGCCTCTTCATTGCTCTCACCTTCCACATGCCTTATGATTTTCAGTGAGAAAGCTGTTGTTATTCCCAGTTGAGTCAGTGAAAAAGAGAGAGGTTTAAATCACTGAATCTCAGCCAAGCACAATAATAAAGCCAATTAATAAATGGACAGTTCTAGGATTGGGACATTTATTGAGTTTCTTTTATATACCAGCTATAAACTTGATAAACATCATTTCATGTCATCTCGACCATTATTCAAACAGTTATTGATCACTAACTGCTTACTGAATTCTGTCTGTGTGCTGGTATGCAGTAGTGAACTAGATGGATGAAGTTCTTGCTTTGAAGGAGCCGATAGCAATCCTTTAAAAAACTTACATTTGCTAATCCTACTATAGATGAAAGCGCATATTATAAATGTTAAAGAATTTGTTCAAGCTCACGTATCTAAATTTACAGAAGACATAATTCAAACTGGTACCTGTTTGACGTAAAGTCAGTGATATACCTGCTACCCAAGACTTGGCTAGGTACAAAATATGGGGATGTCCACAGAAAATCTAATCATATGAGAACAATAACCTAAATAAGGAGATGGCCTTAAAACCAGGGATAAGAGTTTAAATTTTTTTAGAAGGGTTAGAGGAAGGCAGTCTATTGAAGATTGTTCAAAAGGAAAGTATATAGGTTGGAGGCCTACAAATTCTAATTCTCTTAATGTAAATCATGTTTTACCTCAAAGGAAAAATTCTAATATGGTTCTTTTAGATTCCATTCAGATAAATGCATTTGATATTTTTTTACAATGTGTGTTTGTTCTGTTCTGATTGTGGCCCAAGTATTCATTTTTTCTTAAACATCTAAATGTTTCCAAAATGTCTTGCCCAAGAAAGTTAGTGGTATGCCAAACAATGAGAAGAAAGCGAGACCAAAATTAAATAAATAGCACTGAAGTTCAGTAGTGAAGTTAACTAAGTAAATTACAAAAGTTATATAAATCAGAAATTAATTTCATAAGTTAAACAGAAAAATCTAGTTACTTTCTCAGTATAAAGGGATGTTTTCTGGTATGGTAGTTATATTAGATATTTCCCTATAACATATTTAAGAAATGAGTAGAATATAAACTTTGAATTTGGACTGATTTGATTCACATCTTGGCTCAGCTCTTTGTTATGTGACTTTGGGCAAACTAAGTTCTCCAAGCTTCTGCCTGTTAAATTGTAAAATGACAACTATAATAGACCCTACCTCCTAGCATGGTTGTGAGGACTACATTTTTAAAATTCACATAAAGAACTTAATACAATTTATTTCACATAGTAAGCTCTTAAAAAATGTTGACTACTATTATCATTAATATTAATAAAGTCAATACTATTGTTCTGGGTTGAATTGTGCCCCATCCCCCAAAAAGATATGTTGAATTCCTAACCTCCATACCTGTGAATGAGGCTTTGTTTAGAAATATGGTCTTTGCCAGTATCATCAAGTTAAGATGAGGTCATACTGAATTAAGTGGGTCCTAATCAATATGACTGATGTCCTTCTAAGAAGAGAGGAAGAACAGATATTGATACAAAGGGAAGACGGCCGTATGAAGATGAAGGCAGAGTTTGGAATCATGCTACCACAAGCCAACCAATGCCTGCACTACCAGAAACTGGAGGAGGCAAAGAAAGGATCTTCCCCCTTGAACTTTCCAAGTGACTATGGCTCACTTAATCTCATGTAATCTCAGACTTCTACCTGCCACAACTATGAGACAAATTTCTACTATTTTAAGCTACCTAATGTGTGATAATTTGTTATAATGGTCCCAAGAAATTAATATGGCCATGTCTTTTCATCTTATTCATGGAGATCTTATGTCTCCTGAGGTCCATGGGTGTCTACCTCTTTCTCACCACACTGACTCTACCTCCCACTGCCCCTGTCTCACCACACTGACCATCTCCTATTGCCCAGCCTCTTCTACTTCAAGTTCAGTCCCACCTGATTCATTATTCTAAGAAACCCTGTGCCAGCTTTATGGCTGCTCTGCTTCTACTCTAGCCTTGCATTCTTGTTATAATTCTTGGATTTTTGCCTTGTTTCCTGTCTTAGTTTCCAGGCAGCTCTGACAAATACCATACCATGGTTTGGCTTAAACAATGGCAGTTAATAGTTTCATGGTTTCAAAGGCTGGAAGTCTTGTTTCCTCCTAAGGTCATTGAGTTCTGGCAGGCTGGAGATCCATGTGTTTCGTTGGTTTCCAATCACTTGGCACAGTCCTCTCCTTTATCTTCCAAATTGCTACTGACTTCCACTTCCAGCCTCTCCTCATGGCCTTCTCTTATGAAGCTTCCAGTAAACAAATTAAGGCCTGACCTGTTGCAGTTAGGCCACATCTTAACTAAAAATAGCATCTTCAAAAGATCCTATTTGCAATGTGTTTACACCTACAGGAATGGATTAAGAACATGTGTTTCCCCATCTCCACCTGGGGTACAAAATTAAACCAACCACATTCCCATAACCCCTGCCCCACTTAGAATCTCATCCTTTAATAGAGCAAATGAGCCTAACTCATGGGAATGCATGAGAACTTGGGCCTTCTCTCTGAATCCTTAAATCCTACCTCTCTTGGCTGCGTCTGTGGGTTCTGTCTGTGAGACCTGTCTTAAAGGATCTCCTCAATGTCAGAATGGAGTAATTGCTTCTTGCCCTGCTAATTCCCTGTGGCACTGAATAGATCGCCCCTTTCACAAAGCTGGGTGTTGGGAAAACTTTTCAGTAAAGGCCTGGGTAAATATTTTAGACTGTGTGAGCTATACAGTCTCTGTCACAACTTCTCACTTCTGTCATTGCAGCATAAAAGAAACCATAGAAGATACCTAAATGAAAGGGCATGGCTGTATTAAAATATTATTTACAAAAACAAAGCATGGGCAAGATTTGTCTGAGGACATAATTTTTGGGCCCCTGCTCTCCAGTGGACCTCACTGAGAGGCTTTTCCATCTACGCTGTCTTTGTGGACTCCAGCTACTTCAGAGTAACCCACCCAGGGCCACTGATTGTGCCAAAGGTATCACCTGGACAAGTGACAGGGGTAAAAAATCATTTCCTTTTTTTTGTTAAATGAATCTCAGAAGTGCATTTCAGAATGTATATTGACCTTGCTTTTTCCATTAATAGGTAGCTCAGGCTCCTGCTCCCAGAAATGGGATCTGTAAGCAACAAACCAGAAGCTGTCACTGGTGGTTAAAGATATGCCATAGGGAGTATGCTGAACTTGCAGTTTTTCTCAAGTTTTCCTTCTGATCTGGTAGCAGGTGGAATTTCAGGATTTTCATCACAGTAAAAAATAGTGAAATCCCCACCTCAAATTGAAAAAGCCTCCTAGGAATGAAATTTGAATATGCTGCCGGTATTTCAGGAAGAGAAAAACAGGTCTCATCTAAGAGAATGGAATTGCTGACCTCTGGGACTCTTCTAAGATTTAATGACAAAGCCAAGAGCTACCCTCTCTCTAATCCAAGGCTAATATTTATACCCTTGCTTTAGTGTCATGAATGCTACCCTGCTCATGGATTGTGGCCTATTGCTTATTTTTTCTCTTCCTTTTAGACATTCAAACACCTCCTCTCAGCTCAATGATAGTTGCTTTTAAACGTAGTTTAGACTCTCCCAACTAAAATAAAAACACAATTCCATCTTTCCCTCTTTGCCACGTCTTTTATCTTCCTATGACCAAAGGTCTACACAAGTTCTTTCTGTTCTGTACCACTTACTCCTTAGCTCATGTTTCTTGTTTCTATCCATATATTTCCACTAAATTAGCTCTCTTGTTAAAGTCTACAGGAGTTTCTAGGTATTTAACTTCAAGGAGCATTTTGCGCTTCTCACTTCAATTGATTCTGATCAACATTTGATATTAATTGACCCATCTCTATTTCTTAAAACCTCTACTTCCTGAGTTTCCATAACAAAAACATTCCTTTGTTTCTTGTACCTTTCTGGTCACTTACACTGCCATGCTGGGTGTTGCGTTTTACCACCAAGTATTACATTTTCACCATCAAGAGGTTCTTACTTCATGCTCACTGGTATGCAAATCTTCTAATATATCAATATAAAAGAAAGTCTGCCATTTTAATGTGTTAACTGGTTTGTGGTGGTCCCCAGTCTTTCTTCCTTTATGCATTGCCAGCTTATAAAAACAGTGGAGATTTGTTTTTAATTTCTGTATAATGATCTTTTTCCAGAATAGTAGATACTGGTCTTGGTGGGGTCCATTGGGGACCTTATATTCACTTACTCTTTAAATGACTCTCCCTTACCTGAAGCTTAACCCCTACTCACTTTGTCTGCCCTCCTGTTCTCTGGTACATTTGTTGTTACCTGTTCCAAATTATGTAGCTCCTTTCCCCTTATCTTGAATTTATGGCACTTAATTGGCAATTAAAGAATAATTTTAAGCCATAAAAATTTCAAGATAGCTAATCATACCAATGAATTTAAATACTCAGAAAGCAGGTTCCCTGAGAGAAGAGGACTCTTATTAATACATTAAATTTTGCAGAATATAGACTGTGGGAAGTGTGATAGCAAAAAAGGAGGCAAATACAGATACAGCAACATAAAGGAACAGGGGAATATGGTATGGCGTGATGCTTAAATAAAGGGAAGTAAATCCTAAAAAGAAGAGGAGTAAAGTTACTGAGTACTTCTACTTCAACATTTGCCTATGACTCCTAGATTATGTTCTGAGAATTACTCATTCAATTCTAAAGCTAAAGTATATTCACCATTTTTCTCCAGGGATACAATTTTGGCCTTCATTTGAGGGTAATTGAATGTTTGATCATTTTATGCTTGGGGGTCTCTGTTGGATTGTCTGGAAATCGTCCCATTGATCAAGAGTTATGAAATGGAAAAGGCAAACAACTAACACAGCCTCAGTGAGACCCCTAACAATGCTCCAACCGGATGGTGGCATTTAAGATAGATGGAAAATGCCAACTCTGAGGTACTTTTGGAAGAATTTTGTGTTTCCCATTAGAGAAATAATGCAGCCTCCATCTAATTTGCAAGTTTATAATTGCAAATCCAACTCTTGGGAGAAAATTGGGTGAATCACAAGTGACTATTTCTTAAGTCTCACATGAGTAAATACACTGGCTGGGTTGGTATTATTCAATACTCAGAGCCACAAAATACATTTTTGTGTCATTTTATTTGTAGAAGAATGACACAATTATTTTCAGAATAATTAACTCCTCAGTTTAGTGACAATTATGTTCCATTATAATAATTAAAATCACACCCTGCTATTTGGATGAACTCAAAAGAATAATGATTTCTTAAGGGAGGATTTAATCGGATCATTATTTCTCTCTCCAACATCAAAAAGTATCTGTAAATTATTTCAACTCATTGTACTGCTGCTTAATTTTGAATTTGCTTACTGTCCTTTGAAAAGAAATATCACAAACAATATGGCAGTCTCACCAACCTTGAACCATCTGTGCATCACAATTGTTACTAGAGGCATGCTGGGGATCTGTAAGATGCAGAGCTGAGGGTTGGACATAGTTTTAGGGCTACAATGGTGGCAGTACCTGAAATCAGGTGGGTAGGAGCAGGTGGTGAGCATAATACTGGTGTTTCAGAGGATTGATATACTGAAAGAAGAGCCATAGGAAGTGAGTGTGAGAGTATGAGGAAAGATCAATAACTTTCCTGGGGACAATGTTGGCAAGAATTTAGGAGGGCCATAGGGCCCAGGGCCCATGAGCTGAGGTTCAGGAAAGCATTCCTTTAAGAAAGAACTGATGTATAAGGCAGAAAAACAAGGGACAGAGTACTAGTCCTACTGGGGTAGGGGATGGAGAAGAGCTAAGGCTTTTTGAACATTGTGATGTCTGAGTACTACCTGAAACACATAAAATACAGGAATGATAGCAGTAAGATGAATTGTCAGCCTTACCAAGGCAGAGAGTATAGATGTATACACTGCTACTGTTACATGCTGTGTCTCAGCTTGAATAATCTCAGCTATTGAATGCAGAAAATGGGAATGATCATTTGGTTTCACTCAGACTGGTGTTGGGAGTTTTCAATGGAAAAACCTAAACCTGGGAAATCAAAGTAAGAGAGTGAAAAGCAATCAGTACCAGAGGTACATCATACTATTTCTTGAGTAATGGTAGGTCACTCTGTGGCCCTCGTTGTATGCCCTGAGTTTGAGTGACTTAGTGCTATTAGGTATCTTGTAGTCAGCCAACCAGCACCCACTAGGCTGAAACTCTGCAGAGGCAGGGAACTCTGTCCATACTTAACAGGGTTTTAATACAAAGTTGTTGAGTGAAGATGAACAAAAGAATGAATGAAAAGACTACAAGTGAATTCTGACACTTGTGGAACTTGTAGACTCTCTAGACCTTGGGAACAGGGTCAGAAGTCATGATTTCTTGGCTGGCTTTTTATTATTTCCTAACTCTTTTTCTTACCATCTTGGATTGCTTATACTGAATGTTCATCTCATGAAACTCAAGCTTTCTAGTTCCCACAGGGTCAGGGAAACATTATGAATCCTAACAGGAGAAGAAGTTCCCCAAAGACAATAAAACAAGAACAGTATGTGAAATCTACTAAAGAGACCTAGAATTTTCACTGGGCTGGAGTGAGTCAGGAGTCTGTGTGAATAAGAATTCCTAATTATGTTAAGAAAGAAAACAGCCTGAGAAGATGGAAGTGTACCTTTGCTGAGGGAGATCCGGGTACCTAGGACCTAATTTTTGTACTGGGTCCCCTTGATGCAACTAGTCTCACTCCTATTGAAGGGACTCAATAAAACTCAGGCTAGCAAAAAGGAGATTCCAGGGTCTTCTTATTTTACAGAAGAAGCTATAAAATTGGCTGGAAGCTCAGTGTTGGAATGACATGACCAAGGTTTTTGTTGTTGTTGTTGCTTTTTATTTTGACGATGTCTAAAGTCTGGGGATTTCTTCACATATTGGGGATGTGGGAGAACACTGCATCCTGGAAGAAAGGTACTTCTAACAGCAGGGACTAGAAATGTCCATACTTGATGTGACCAGCTCTCACTTATGTGGAGTTAATGAGATCATCTAAGGACACAATGGCAGGTTCACTGCTGATTCTTTAAACTTAGTACCACCTGTGTCTCTCACTTCAGTCCATCCAGAAAATCAAGACATGTATGTCAGGAAATGTTTTTTTAATCATTCACATCATATTCTCTATTGCTCTAAAGTCACTTCCTTCAATTTCTCCCACTGCAATGGTCCCAAGTACCTATTTCTGCACCTATACTGTATCTGCTTCAGGTTCTTCTCTTGGTGACTTCTTGGCCTCACTCATGAATTCCTATAATTTTGCTGACACCCTCTTCCCCAATCAGTGTACTGACTATATGAAACATATATGTTTCATATGAAAAGGATGTGGATGGTATCGATATGGATGATATCCTTTTCATTCACATCTTGCAGAATAACACTGAGCATAATAAAAACATTCTTAAGGTGATAAAACTTGTTTTCTTATCGTTGTATTTCTAGACTCTAGTACAGTGTTAGGCAGTCAGTACATGCTGGTTTGTTGAATGAATGAATGACAAATTCAGATCCTACTCATATTTTAGCTCTGAGAGTTAATAATAAGTTATGTTTATGGAAAGAAAGTCAAGACAACTTTAGTAAAGTTCCACATCCATTTCTCATCATTATCCTGGAGTTCTGGACATGTTTCCTGCCCTTGAATATCTCCTATTATATTAGGAATATTAAATACATAAATAGTATTTATGTGGAGCATCTGAGGGAAGATGGGTGGAGAGGACTATGTGGTATTTTAGGTTCAAGAAGCAGAAATGATGCTTAATTTTAACTATTGGATAAGAATTAAGTATTGAATGAAGAGGAGCAGGGAGTTCTTTTTGGTTTGTGTTTGTGGGAGGGTTAGTCAGGGAAAGATAATAGCACCTTATTGCATAGGATCATTACTCAAGGCAAGAAGTATGATGTGTGACAATTCTATGTAATTTAATGTTACTGGGGCAGAAAGTTCAAGGCAGAAAAGGATAAGAATGAGGCTGGAGAGGTAGAAGGGACAAGGTTGCAGATGGTTTTTATATTCTGACAAGGATCTTAATTGTTATCCTGTGAGCATTGGAGAATTACATGGATATATTTGCAATTTAAATAGAAAACTCTGGACACTGCACAAATAATTAATTTGAGGTGGACAAATCTCAAGGCAGAGAAACCAGTTAGAACATAATATTATTTGAGAGAAATAGGAAAACCTGGTGAAAGCCAGAAATAGTTGGAATACTGAAAAGAAAAAAATTGTGGAGAGTTATATGTGAAAAAAAAAGTGCCTAAACTTGCTGCTTGAATGGCAGGCGGTCTGGAAGTTATATTGGAGTCAAGAATAATTCCTAGGTTACTAATTAAGCCTAATAACAACTGGATGGTGATGACACTAATTGCAACAGACTGCAAGAGAGAGAAAGTGAGGAATTTCGCTTTGAGAAAAGGTGTCTGTAGAACCTCCACATGAATATGTCTGCTGCTATGCATTGGACTGCATGAATTTGAAGTTCAAGGGAAAAGGGCTGAAAAGACCAATTTAGAAATCGTTAGCATACAGGCAGTTAAGCTATGAGAATGTATGAGCTCACTCAGAAAGAGTGGAGAAGGGCATAAAACTGAGTCAGGATGAATAACAACTTTTAAATAATGTGCAGAAAAGAAATGCCTATAAATTTAACCACTAATTATCAGATTTGTCTTAGATGACAACATAATTTTTCCCCAAATCCAATTTCCTACCAATTATTTAACTCTCTAAGCCACTGCAGTCTGCTTTATATCTCCTAATATGCCTTTTTTGTTTTGTTTTGTTTCATTTTACTTATACTCTTTATTTTGAGATAACTGTAGATTCACCTGAAGTTGTAAGAAATAATACAGAGATACCCTATGTGCCTGTTAAACAATTTCCTCTAATGGTAAAATCTTGCAAAAGTATATCACAACCAGGATTTTGGCATTGCAACAGTCAAGATACAGAATATTTTATTTACCACAAATATCCCTTGTGTTGCTTTTTTTTTTTCTTTGTTGTTTTTTTATATCCAAACCCATTTTCTTCTTGCACTCAATCCCTCTTTAACCTCTGGTAACCACCAATATGTCCTCCATTTCTATAATTTTGTAATTTCAAGGCTGTTATATAAATGGAATCACAAAGTTTGTAAGATTTTGAGATTGGCTTATTTCACAAAACATAATTCTATAGATATTTAGTTAAGTTGTTGCATGTATCAATAGTTCATTTCTTTTTATTGCTGAGTAGTATTCCATGGTATAGATGAACTATAGTTTGTTTAACCATTTGTCTGTTGATGAACATTTGTGTTGTTTCCACTTTTTGGCTATTATAAATAAGGCTTCTATGAACTTTTTTTTTTTTTTGCATAGACAGGCTCCAGGAATCGAACCTGGGTCTCTGGTATGGTGGTGAGTATTCTGCCACTGAGCCATCATTGCACCGCCCTATAAACTTTTGTGTACAGGTTTTTGTGTGAATATAGATTTTTGTTTCTCTGTATAAATGCTCAGGAATGCAGCTACTGGGTCTTATGATAGCTGCAAAATTTTTAAGAAACTTGAGCATATTTTCAGAAGCTTATTTTCCATCTGTATTTCCTCTTTAGTGGAATGTCTGTTCATATCTTTTGCTTATTCTCTAATTTCATCTAAGTTACCATATATAAGTGTGTGTGGAGTTTTTTTGTAGTATGCCCTTATTATCCATTTGATGTCTACTAAGTCTGATATCCCCTGTTTCATTCCTGATCTTGGGTAATATTTGCTTCTTTGATTCTTCTTTTTTAGTCTTGTAGAGGATTTTCAATTTTAATGAACTTTTAAAAAAACCTGCTCTTTGTTTCATTAAATAGCTCTGTTTTTTAGGTTTCTAAGGTTGTTGATTTATACTCTTACCATTATTCCCTTCCTTTTCCTACCTTGGGTTTATTTTGAGCTTCATTTTCTAGGTTCTTGAAGTAAAATCATAGACTGTAGATTTGGGAACTTCCTTTTTTTCCCCCTAATGTATGCATTTAGTGCTGTAAGTTCTGTTACAGCAAATTCTTTAAGTTTTGTCACACAAATTTTGATACGGCATATTTTCATTATCACCTATTTTGATTATTTTGGAGAAAGTTTCCTTGAGTATTCCTTTCACTCTACAGATTATTTAGCAATGTGTTGTTGATTTTTGAAGTATTTGGAAACTTTTATCTTGTCTTCCTGTTATTGATCTTTAGTTTGATTCTCCCGTGAGTAGAGAAAACACATGTATAATTTCAATTCATTTATATCTGTTGAAGTGCATTTTATGGCTCAGGATATGTTCTATCTTGGTATATACCCCATGGTGACTTGAGAAGAATGTGGGTGGTATATTCTATAAATGTCTATTTATGTCTCTGTTGATGGTATTCTCTAGTACTATATCCTCATTTTTATTATTTTTTTTTTTTGGCATGGGTAGGCTCCAGGAATTGAACCTTATATCCTCATTTTTATATTTAGGTGTTATATCAGTTATTTTAGAGCAGTGTCAAAATCTCTAATTATAATTCTGGATTTGTCTATTTCTCCTAATTCTACCAGTTTCTGCTTCACACAATTTGCAGCTCTATCCTTTGGTTAGTACTCATTTAGGATTGCTCTACCTTCTTGGTGGAATGACTTTTTCTATCATTATATAATGTCTTTCTCTCTGGTAATTTTCTTTGCTCTAATGTCTACTTTATTTGTTATTGATATAGCCACTCCTGCATTCCTTTGATTAATATTTACATGATGTATCTTTTTCTATCAGTTAACTTTTAATATCCTCGTGTAGTTATACTTGAAGTGAGTTCCTTTTAGACAGCACATAGTTGTTTCATATTTTTCATCTGTTATGCTATCTTTGTGTTTTAATTCATGTATTTAAACCATTTACTTTTAATGTAATTATTAATTTGTTAAGACATGTTTGTCATTTCATTTTTTTCTGTTTGTTTTCTTAGCTTCTTGTTTGTCCATTTTATTATCCTGCCTTTCTGGGAGTTACTTGAATATATTTTAGAATTACACTTTGATTTATCTATACTGTTTTTGAGGGTTACTCTTTTATGCTATTTTAGTGGTTGCTGTTGTTATTATATTACATATGAAAAGTTATTACAGATTACTGGTGTCATCATTTTACATTAGAGTGAAGTGTCAAAACCTTTCCTCCACTTATGACTCTTTACATTTTCCTGTTTATGATTGCCTAAAATGATTCCTTTACATACATTTAGAATCATATCAGTGTTGTTTTTACTTTGACCATCAACAAATATAGAAAATTCAGGAGAAAAAAGAAAGTGTATTGTATTTACTCATATTTTTATGTGTGTGTACTCTTTTCTTTATTTCTCCCTGATGTTCCAAGATTCCTTCTTTCATCATTTCCTTTCTGTGCAGAAAAATTCCTTTAGCCCTTCTTTTAGAGTTAGTCTGTGGATGAGAACTCCTCTTAGTTTGCCTTCATCTAAGAATGTTTTCACTTCAGTTTCATCCTTGAAAGATATTTTTTAGCTAGATATAGGATTCTAGGCTGATTATTCTTTTATTTCAGCCAAAAAAAACCCACACAAAACATTGTGTTACTTCCTTCTGGACTGCCACATGAATTACTTTTACCCTAAAGGTAATGATTTAGAAAATGGAGAAGCAGGAGAATGAGGACAATCATTAAGGTAGTCTCAGTTGTTTAAGTGGAATTGCAGGAAAGATATTTTCCTCAGATGGAGAGAATGTTGGTTAAGGTAAGTAGTGACATTTTAGAAGAGTCACTGATGGAAATTGAGATGATGCTTGCTACCACCAAGTGTAGCGGCTGGTGAACAAAAACTGAGAATTTGGTTGGTCTATTTTGCATAATTTTTCTATGTCCCATGATAATTTATTCAAGTATAGCATTATTTATCCAAGATTAAGATAGGTAGTTAGCTGAAGAGCCAAAAGGTGTGTAAGAATAGTTGTGCTGGTGAGAGAATGGCTCAAATGATATACATTGGCTCCAAGCTAAGTAAGGAAAGAAGAGAGCAGTAAAGTGAAAAGAGATTGCAAGAAAAGGAAGAAATCAAGAAGCATGGAGCTTTGTGAAGTCTAAGAATTGCTTTATTTATAAGAGAAGGGAAATAATATTTGGAAAGATATGCAACTAAGCAGATAATAGGGCAGTGGTAGAGATGGCCACCTGTCCTCAAAAGAGTGTGTCTTCCTCTTGCTCTGGAAGCATGGATGCCCAGGCCCTGAATGACTCCACCCAGTCAGTCACATCTCCTTTAAAACTTCTTATTAGTAAAAAAAATGAATGAATATTTTATATAACCTGGATTTGTAATTTATCTGTTGCAATAGCTAGAAAAATATCTTAAATAATTGAGGTATTAGAGGTCAGGATTTCCAAGCATGGGTCAGAATGGTGTATTCTGTAAGTTCCATAGGTTAGAAAGATTTGAAAATATTTCTTATTGTGATTCTATTTCACCTTGATTTTTTAATTTAAGTTTTTGTGGAAAGTAAAAATTTACCTCTTGAATTCTCTATACATTGACCTTTGTTTTATATCTTGGGGTCACATATGAAAATTCAACTCAATTCTTCACAGGGCAGCTTTAAAAACTTGAAGAAAGTCACATGGATTCTCTGATTGAATAAGATAAATCATCTTTAAACTAAAAGCCTTCAATTTTTCTTGTTCCTCATAAGGAGTACTTAATTGAGTAAAATACTAGACACCTATTTATGGCCCTAATCTATTAAGGACACCAAAAAATAGATCAAATATATTTGTTTATTAGACTGTCTTTCAAAATAATACTCTCTATGTGCCTGGAAGGAAAACTTTCATAGCTATATGGGCAGTGTGAGACACTCTTACAAGGAGCACCCTTGAGCAAAAATAAGTTATTCCAAAATTGTCTTTTAAAGATGCTGAGCCTGGTTATCCACATTGCTTATATATTGGCTGAATGGTGTATGCAAGTTTTAGACCAGAGTTTCGTAAAATGGAATACTAGTAAAGAGCTATCACTAGAAGTCCTGATTCTTCGCTTTTCCTCCAGGTAGTGCTCAGACTGTGCTATGAATTAAGGTTAAGAAATATTTAATAAAATTTATTTCAAAAGACTGGAGAAGCCATTTCAGCCTTATTACTAAATCTTACTGAAATCACAGGATGGGAATTTTAGATTTATTCAACTTCTTCATCTTTCTTACCTGAAAGAGTTTCAATTTGAATATAGCACTATTAAAAGGAGGAGCAAAATGGAACAAAATTCTCTGTGCATGGTTGTATCATCAGGGTGCTCAGGGAAACAGAACCAATAGGAGATATCTGTGAATATGAGATTTATAAAAGTGCTTCACATGATTGTGGGGATAACGAAAGTCCAAACTCTGTAGGGCAGACTGTGAGCTGACACATCGGATGAAGGTCCTCAATGAACTCCCCAAAGAGGCTGGCTGGCTGAAGTGGAGAGAGAGTTTCTCTCTTCTGAATTCTCCTTAAAAGTCTTCAGGTGATTAGATTGAGAAGCACTCATTTCAGAAGACACTTCCCTTAGCCAACTGCAGATGTAATCAGCCACAGATGCAACCAATGTGTTGATTACTTAAGTTCATGAAATGTCCTCACTGCAGCAGATAGACCAGTGCTTGCTTCACCAGACAATTGGGTGCTAGGTTCAGGTTGACGCATGAACCTAACCATCACAGTCCACCCCTTGTCAACTTGGCAGCTATATACTTCATCTTAAATCATATTTGTCTTCTCTAAATAGAAAATAAAACAGACACTTTATTTTTGCCTAACAATACTCAACTGGAAATGCACCAAGTCTTTCCAGAATAGGGTGCAAGTTCCTGGGTAATATTAACTTTCAAACTTGATATCCTATAACTTAAATACTGTAACATGAATAATACAAGTTATGTCATATGATAAAGAGGATAAGATAGAGAGGAAAACAAAGAAATACAAACATACTCATTACAAATCAAGGAAGAAACATTCATACCATTACAGTCCTCATTCCATAACTGGTCATGTGGTCATAGTTCATATTTACCATTACCTTTTTCCCACTACCTATTCCATTTTCCTTTTGCCCTGAGTAAGCAACTTAGCTGGCCATGGTTCTTTGCCTGGTGGGTTGACCCAAACCTCCAGTCCTGAAGTTTCTGGGCCATTGGTAATTTTGCCTGGACTGGGTTGTTGCAGTTTTCCATTGACTTTAATCACAGGGCATAGCAGTACTAAGAAATGCCCTAGGGGATCTCCTGTATTCCAGCAAAACTCTTCTTTTCCTCCATTGTGTATTTGCAGACCTATTTCTTCTCGATAGTTAGAATCAATCAACTCAGCCAGTAAAGCAGTCCCTTTCTTTGCCTGTTGTTTCAGGGGCATGAGAAGCCCAAAGTGGTCAGATGGCAGTCTTAGCTTCCAGGTCAAAGGAAACATTGTTGTGTCTCCCTGTGGAAGCACTTTTTCTTCTGGCATTAAAACTGTAGACCAGCAGAGCTCAAGATTGCAGGGACAGGAAGCAAAAACTTTCCTAGTGGATCACTAGGGGTAACAGTATGTGGTCCCACTTCCATTTCCACCTCTTGATTCCTGGACCTGTGAATCCTGGCTATGGGAGAAACAAAACCTAGAGCAGACACTGATTCAGAGCATACACAACCTTCTGGAGAACATTGCCCCAGACTGCAAGTTATTGCCACCTAGTTGTCACCATAAATGAGTTTTCAAAAGGTCATCTCACTATTCTATCAATCCACCTACTTCAGGATGATGAACATAATAAAACCAGCAAATTCCATGAGCATGTGCCCATCCTTACACTTCATTTGCTGTGAGGCAGCTTCATTGATCAGAAGTAATTCTGTGTGGAATACCATGATGGTGGATAAGGCATTCCATAAGTCCATGGATGGTAGTTTTGGCAGAATCATTGCATGCAGGGAAAGCAAACCCATATTCACAGTATAAGTCTATTCCCATTAGAACAAATTACTGCCCCTTCCATGATAGAAGTGATCCAATGTAATCAACCTGCCACCATGTAGTAAGCTGATCATCTTGCGGAATGGTGTCATATCGGGGGCTGAGTGTGGGTCTCTGCTGCCAGCAGATTGGGCACTCAGCACTTGCCGTAGCCAGGTAGGCTTTGGTGAATGGAAATCCTTGTTGCTGAGCCCATGCATAATCGCCATCCCTACCACAATGATCACTTTGTTCATGAGCCTATTGGACATTGTCAGAATGGCTGGGGAAAGAGGCTGACTGGTATCCACAGAATGGTCATCTTACCCACTTGATAATTAAAACCTTCTGCTGCTGAATTCACCTTCTGTGCACATTCGCATAGGACACAGATATCTTCATGTTTTCTGCCCACTCAGAAAGTTCTATCCACATACCTCATCCTTAGGCCTCTCTTGCCAATTTTCCAATCATGCTCGTTTTAAGTCTCTGAGCATCCAGCCAAATCATAAACAACAGCCCATGAGTCAGTATACAAAAGGATCTCCTGTGAGTTCTTCCAAACAAAATGAACAACCACGTGCATTGCTCAAAGTTCCACCCAGTGAAAGGATTTCCATCTCACCACTGTCCTTCAGGGACATCCCAGAAAAGGCTGCAGTGATGCAGCTGTCCATTTTCAGGTGGGACCTGCATATCATGTAGAACCAGCTATAAACCAGGTCCAAGTTTTCTATTCCTCAGTCAACTGATTGGAGGGGTCTTCCAAAGATGCCATAGCTCTGGGCTGGAAAGGCAAAAGTGGGGACCATGGACATTTGGGCTACTTCCTCATGTAACTTACTTGTGCCTCAGGACCTGCTGGTGCCCTGTCTCATCTATACCATTTCCATTTTGATGGAGTACTGCTGTGCATGCCCAACTTTATCCCGGGGTGGGTCATACAATACCCAGTTCATGATAGGCAACTCAGGTTTCATGGAAACTTGGCAGCCCATGGTTAAACATTCAGTCCCTGTTAAGGCCCAGTAGCTGGCAAAAAACTCTCAGAAGGAGAGTAGTTATCTGCAGATGATGGCAGGACCTTACTCCAAAATCCTGAATGCCTGCCTTGAAGGCTCCAGACAGCATCTCTATTTGCCACTGCACCACTGAATCTGTTTGATTATATAGTCCAAGTGGAAGAGCACCTTGTACAGCAGCCTGGACCTGTTTCAAAGCCTTCTTTTCTTCAGGTCCTCACTCAAAACTAGCAGCTTCTCTGTTACTTAGTAAATGGAACAGAGGAGCACACCTAATGGGCAATATGTTGTCTCCAAAATACAAAGAGACCAACTAGGCATTTTGCCTCTTTTTTGCTCTTAAGAGGGGCCAGATGCAACAGCTTATCCTTCACCTTAGAAGAGATATCTTGGCATGCCCCCCACCAGTGGACACCCAGCAATTTCACTGAGGTGGAAGACCCCTGTATTTTTGTTGCATTTATCTCCCATTCTCTGACATACAAAGGCCTTACCAATAAATAGGTCTAGAGTAGTTGCTACTTCTTGCTCACTAGGTCTGATCAACATAATTCCATCAATATAATGGACCAGTATGATGTCTTGTGGGAGGGAGAATTGATCAAGTTCCCTGTGGACAGGATTATGATAATGGACTGGAGAATTAATATACTCCTGATGTGGGACAGTGAGGGTATATTTCTTGTCTTGCCAGCTGAAAGCAAACTGTTTCTGGTGACCTTATTAACTAACTACTATGGAGAAAAAAGCTTTTTCCAGATCAGTAGCTGCATACCAGGTATCAGGGAATGGGTTGATTTGTTCAAGTAATGATATCACATCTGGAACAACAGCAGCAATTAGAATCACACCTAGTTAAGTTTGCTGTAATTCACTGTCATTCTCCAAGACTGATCTGTTTTGTGCACAGGCCAAATAAGAAAGTTGAATGGGGATGTAGTGGGAATCACCACTGTTGCATCCTTCAAGTCTTTAAGAGTGACACTAATCTCTGCAATCCCTCCAGGAATCTCCTATTGCTCCTGATGTACTATTTTGCTAGGTAGGGACAGTTCTAGTGGATTCCACTTGGCCTTTCCTATGATGATAACCCTTACTGTACAAGTCAGGAAACTAATATGGGGATTCTGTTAGTTGCTGAGAATGTTGATTACAATTATGCATTCTGGGGAGATAACTACAGAATGGGTCCAGAGATCCACTGGACTGACTGTGAGATGGGCCTGAGCTAAAATTCCATTGATCATCTGACCTCCATAAGCCCCCACAGACTGGTGGACTAGAGTGACATTTTGGGTCTCCCAGAATTAATGTCACTTCTGAACCAGTGTCTAATAATGCCCCCTTGAGGCATTCCTTTGCAATGTCATCTGGTGAAACAGGATTAATCTCTCCAGATGAAATACTAAGGGCTGTTTCTCCAGGGAGGGTGGTTACATGTCTAGCAGAGACTAAAGGGTTAATCTCTTCAGGTAGAGGTTGTATAGCAGACTCCTCAGGGTGTACCACAGACCAGAAAGATGTTTTCTCAAAGCAGGAGGTTGGAGATTGGGTGGCTGCTTTCTCAGAACAGGCTGGAAGTGGGGTAGCTGTTTCCTCAGGGAAGACTGAAGGGTTTTATCTAGAAAAGACTCAGCAGAATCTAAGGTTTCAGTGTCCCCATTGTCACCATTATCAATCTAACCCAATTCTCTGGATCTCACTCTTTTCCAATCAATGCCCTCACTTTAACAACAGACACCCTTCAAGGTTGAGATTTCAGTTTACATTGTAAATCTGCTGCTTGAACCAGGAGACTCTGGGTCTGTTTTTCATAAATCTCAATTCTGTGGCCACAGGAAATAAGGTTTTCCTTCAGGGCATACATAGAAACTTTTACGTCTTTCATACGGTGCTTAAACTGCAAATTTGAACCCTTCAGCTTATCCCTTTCTTTTATAACTGTATCCAGCATATCTAGGAACAACCAGCCAGCCATAATAATTATACCTTTTAACACCATAAAACTCTGTTAAAATGTCAAAAACAATGTCACTCAGAGCCTTAAGCTTAACTCGTAGAATCATATAATTAGCAGAATCAAATTGTGGTATTTTGCTTATCTCTATTGCCGATTTCAATATTGATTATTGGAAGCAAAGTCATTAGTGCTTTTTTTGTTTTTTTATTAGTGCTTTTGAATCTAATCAGAATTAAAAAACATTGTAAAAGCCCATGTTTAAAATTCTGTTTTCAAGAACCCCTCTCGGTATTAAGCTGCATCAGCCAGGGTTCTCAGGGAAACAGAACTAATAGGAGATATTGTGGATATGAAATTTATACAAGTGTCACACACAATCATGGGGAGCAAGAGTCCAAAATCTCTAGGGCAGACTGCAAGCTGGCAGCTTTGTTGAAGGTCCTCAATTAACTCCCCAGAAGAGGCTGTCTGACTTAAGTGGAGAGCTTCTCTTTTCTGCATTCTCCATAAAAGCCTTCATGTGATTAGAATTGAGTGTCACTCATTGCAGAAGACACTTCCCCTAGGTGACTGCATATATAATCAGCCATAGATGCAATCAGAGTGCCCATAATTTAAGTCCACAAAATGTCGTCACAGCAAAGAGGCCAGTGCTTGATTGATCACACAACCAGGCACCACCGCCAATTTGACACATAAACCTACCTGTCACAATGGTCTTGACAAAGAAAGAATAGAACATCAGTATCACTTTCATTATTGTACATATTTTATTTCTATTGATTCAGTAATAGGTTACTTTAGCTTTTATGACAATTGCATTCACAGTTGGTTCATATTTAGCTTGCTGTGAAATCTATTCTTAAACTTCTCTATCTCTGTATTCATCTCCATTTTCTCCCACCTTATATATAGGTAGTTTGGCTTCAAATTCTAGCAGGGAACATTTTAAATAAAAATGTAACATGCAGACCTGATGAAAATCATACAACACAGTTTAACTTTAACCATGAGTACACAACTTCACCGTGCACTGGAGCAACAAACTATAAAATACTTGATACAATATTTTAGTGTGCCTGATTTGTCACAAGTTCTGCATCTGTGAGTCTTTGTTTAAGAGCTGACACAATGATATATTGTTTTTCTGGCTATTGTATTTGTTATATTCATTGCGTAAGTACTGGTCAAGCAAATCAATAAGCACAGAATACATTAACTATTGGATAAGGAATATGAATCTTGTAACTGTGAAAAATCACTGAAGCTTCTGACCTCGTCTATTCCTTTCTTTTACACTTAATCCCATTATATCTTTCCAGAACTGTACAGATGCTTTAACTCAAGAATATCCTGGTGTTAAAAAGAAGATCTTCTCACTGGGTTTTTAAAAATACTTATTCAGAGTGCTGTTCTACAAATAAAATGCAAAAAAATAGTTCTCTCAAAATATAATTAAATATTAACATAAAAAACCAAAGGGAAGGTAGCATTTGAACATATATTTAAAAAATGAAATATAGAAACTTCTACCTCTGGCTTTGGTTGACTAACTGGTAGAGAACTTGTACTCCTTTTGTAAACAAATGGAAAATGGATAAAAATAAGTGAAACAAATGAAGCAAGTATTGGACAACAGGCATCTCAGGACTATGGGCCCTGAAAGTAGGGAAAAAAGCAAATTAAACACTGAAATTGTTCTGACATTATACTTAGATGCTCTTTCTGAATTGTAATATAACTAGGGGTGATCCAAGTAAAACACAGTGGTCTTGGTGAACTGAGTAGAGCAAGGTTCAAGTTGAGGGAGGCTGAGGCAGCTGACTTTGTAGGGTGCGATGGTGCAGAAGAGGTTAGTATGCAGAGAAAGAATCTTGGGAATCTGTATAGAGTTCCCATTGAGTCTTTGCTGAATAATACACATGTGGAAAAAAAACATTTTTCATCAGCAGTCCGCATTACAAAAATATTAACAAAAAATTTCTTCACATTGAAGGAAATAATAGCAGATCGAAACTTGGATCCTCACAAAGAGAGGAAGAGCACTAGAAATAGTATAGGTGTGAGTAAGTATAGAAGATTTTTTCATCATTTAAAAAGCATATTAAGCATGTAAGTGTTTTTTTACAGCAAAATGATAATAATTGTGGGGTTTATTATATGATAGAAGTAATGTGTGAGAACAATAAATAAAGTATGGGAAGAATGAAAATATACTTAATGTATTTCTTGTATTATATGGGAAGTTGTACAATAGTAAAAAAATAGACTGCAATAAGTTAAGGATTCATTTCATGAACTCAGAACAACAATTAAAATTTATTTTTTAAAGGTAGGGTTAATAAACCTGTAAAGGAGACAAAATGAAATATTAAAAATATTCAACACAAAAATGCAAGAGAAAAATATTAAAGAAACAAAAAAAAAGATGTACCAAATATAAAGATGCAGATTTAAACACAATAATATCAACAATCACATTAAATGTGAAGAGTTTACATCTTTTTCGTAACAGGCCAAAACTGTTAGACTGAAGATAAAGGCAAGACACAACTATATGTTGTATATGAAATATCTACTTAAAGTATAAAAACATAGGTAGTTTAAAACCTAAAAGGATTAAAAAGATGTACCATGCAGGGTGGGCCACAGTGGCTCAGCAGGCAGAGTTCTCGCCTGCCATGCCAGAGACCCAGGTTCGATTCCCAAAGCCTACACATGAAAAAAAAAAAAGATATCCCATGCTAACACTAATAAAAACAAAGCTGGAGTGGCTACATTAATAAGAAAAAAATATTTTAAAAATAAGAATGTTACTAAGGATAAAGAATATTTAGTAATAAAAGGATTAATTCATCAAGAAACAGAAACAATCTTTTATATATATATATATATATATATATATATATATATATGACCTTAATTATGGAGCTTCAAAATATATTAAACAAAAAACTAACAGAACTAAAAAAAGAAATAAACAACCCACAATTATAGTTAGATATTTTAACATGCTTTTCAGCGATTGATAGAAAAAATGGATAAAAAATCAGTAAGAATATAGAAGAATTGAACGCTTTTAATCAAATTAACCTAATTGATAAATACATTCCACTAAACATTGCAGAGAATTCATTATTTTTCAAGTGCACATGAAATATTCACCAAATTAGTAAATCTTCTGGGTCATAAAGCAAGAGTCAATAAACTTAGAAGAAAGAAAACTGTACAATGTATGGTGTATGATCACAAGCAAATTAAGCTAAAATGGATATAGAAAGATATGTGAAAAATTACTAAATATTTAGAAATTAAACAGCACATTTTCAAATAACTTATGGGCTAAAGAAAAATTACTAGAGAAATAAAGTATTTTTCTGTTTAATTATAATGAAAATACAACATAAAGATGCTGCAATGCTGTTCAACCAAGACACAGAAAAAATTCATTAGTACTTACATAAATCATTGATCTATGTTTCCATCTTAAGAAGCTGGAGAAAGATAAGAATACTAAAACTAAAATAGGCTGATGAAAAAAATACACATAAAATCAGAAATTAACGAAGTTAGACACACATAAACAGCAGGATATTATTGTGAACAATTTTGTCCTCGTAAATTCAACTTTGCTAAAATGGACACATTTACTGAAATGCAGAAATTACTGACACTGGCTTAAGAAACATTTAAAAATAATCAGAACACCCCTATATTTACTAAGTAATTTGAATTTGTAATCAAGCAAACAAACTAATAAACAAAAACATCCCACGCAGAATAGTACAGGCCTAGAAATCTTCCCTGGTGAGATCTATTAAATGGTTAAAGATGAAATAAAACCAATCTTACACAGATTCTTTAAGAAAATAGAGAAGGAAATACTTTTCGACTCATTTTAGGAGGCAAGAATTATTGTGATACTGGAATCTGCAAAAGCATTAAAGAAATGAAAATACAAATCAGTTTCTCCCTTCATGTGGACACAAAAATCCTTAGGAAAAGAGCAAATCAAATCCAGCCACATGTATAAATGAAGGAAAAATATCATAAACCAGGGCTTATTTCAGGAATATAAAGTTGTGTTGACAATTAAAAATCAGTCAATTAAAACAAAACAAAACAAAACAAAAAACCAAAAAAAATCAATCAATTAAATTCTCTAAATATTAAATAAAGGTGAAAACTAATGCGAATATTTAGTAGGCATCTGACAAAAATCAACAACCATTTATGATAAAATCTTTCAGCCAACTAGGAATAGATGAGAAATTCCTCAGTATGGTATAAGGGTATCTACAAACAACTTATGACTAATGTCATCCTTCATAGTGAGAAACTGGGTGCTGTTTTCTAAAATTCAGAACTATACAAAGATTTTCCCCTTATCACTTCCAGTAAACATTTCATTAGATGTCCTCATACTTGCTGCAAAATAAGAAAATGAAATTAAAGGCATGCATTGTTTTCACATGGAAGTAAGTAAACAATCTCTATTTTTGTAGTTGGCATAATTATGCATTTAGAAAACTCCAAGCAATCTTCAAAAGGAATTAAATATAATAAGTAAATGTAGTAAACTAGAAAGCTATAAGGTCTATTACCAAAAATAAATTAAATTTCTGTACACTCAAAAGAAATATTTTGAAAATATGAGGTTTAAAGTCCAAAACTATAAATTAAACTAAGTAGGCGCAATATATGAACAATAAAATTTTAAAAATTATTGAGCAAAATTTGTATAGATCTGAATTAATGGAGAGTTATAGAATATTAATCGATAGAAAGACCCAATATTGTGAACATGTCAGTCCTTCCCAAACTAATCTATAGATCCTGCACAATCCCAAACAAAAACCCAGCAGGTTAAAATAAAAGTTGGCAACGTGACTCTAAAATTTATATGGCAAAAGGACCTATAAGATACAAAATTATCTTGACAAAGGTGGAAAAAAATGCAGGAATTATTATACCTAATCTCAATACTTATTATAATACTATAGTAAACAACATACTGTGGTATCATTATAAGGATAGATATATAGATCAACAGTCCAAAAATTGAACCATACACATATAGCCAATTGCTTTTTAATGAATGTGATGTTATTGAAATAGGAAAAGATAGACTTTTCATAGAAAAAAAATGAACCTTGATAAATATCTTACACTGTTAACAAAATTAAATTGAAGTGGATCACAGACCTAATTGTAAAAACTACCAGTACAATTCCTATAAGCAAATGTAGTTGAAAATCTTTGTGATCTTGGCATAGGCAAAGATATTTTAGAAAAGAAAAAACAACAGTACCAATAAAAAAGAAACAGGAAAGATAAATAGTACTAATCAATTTTTAAAAATCTCATAAAAAATATAATAACCAAAGACTGAAAGAAAATGCTTGCAATAACTATAACTGAAAAAAGATTCCATTATTACCTCTTAACAATAAGATACAAACTATTAAAAACTGACAAAATATTTGAAGATATTTTATAAAAGAACATACAAGAAAGGTCAGTGTACATATGAAAAGAAGGTCGACATCTTTAATCATCAGGAAAATGTAAATTAAAACCATATTTATACTTTTCTAATACCCACTAGAATAGATAAAATTTTTAAAAAAGATTTAACTATACTGGTTAAATAGTTCATGTGGGCAAAAATATAGAGCAACTGTAATCCTGTTTCAGTTTGAAAATTTCAATCATTTATGCAATCAGTTTGGTACTTTCTGAAATTAGCCATATGGCCAAGCATTTCTACTGCTAAGTAAGTATTTACTTAAGAGCTATGATATCCTATGATCACAAAAATGCTTATCACAACTTTGTTCATAGGAACACAAAACTAGAAACACTCCAAATGTCCATCAACAAATAGTGTTTTAACTATACTACTCAGCAATAAAAAGGAATGAAGTATTGATACATATGATAAGTGGATGAATTTCAAAAATTTAAGCTGATCAAACAAAGATATACACTAAAGAGTACATATTGTATGACTTCATTTATGTCAGATTCCATTAAAGGTAAAACCAACCTATGGCAACAGAAAGCAGAACAGTGGTTGCCTCAGGCAGGAGTGAGTTGGAATTCTTAGGATGAGGCACCAAAAAGAGAGCAGCATTCTGTTATTGTTTTAGTTTGGTATTGCTGATATACCAAATTACCCCAAGTTTAGTGATTTAACACAATACCTACTTATTATCACACAATTTGGGAGTTTACAAGTCCATACATAGCCTCACCAAGCTGGTTCTCTGCTCCAGTGTTCACAATGCTGAAACCAAAGTGTAGGCCAGGCCGTGTCTTATTCTGGAGGCTCTGGGGATGAACTACTTCTAAGCTCAATCAAGTTGTTGGAAAAATTCAGGCCTATGTGACTGTAGGGCTGAGGTCCCCTTTCCTTATTGGCTGTCAGGTATCGGTCATTTTCAGCCTTTAGAAGCGTCCTTGGCTTGTGGCCTCCTTCCTCCATCTTCAACACAACAAAGGTGGATTTCCCCTCCTGCTTCATCTCTCCTATATTTTTCTTCTGCCACATCTCTCCTCTGAATCTTCTGGCTTCTTCTTCTGTTTTTAAGGGCTTGTATAATAACATTGAGCTCATTAGATAATCCAAGATTATCTGTGTCTTAGTTTCCAAGCTGCTAAAATGAACATCAAACAATGGGTTGGCTTAACAACAGGAATTTATTAATTTATTGATTCATAGTTTCAGAGGCTAGAAGACTTGCTTACTCCTTGAGTTGGTGTCTTCTGGCCAGCTAGCAATCCTTGGCATTCTTTGATATTTCCATCACATGGTGATGTTCTCTCCTTTCTTTTCTGGTTCCCTTGACTTGTAACTTCTGCTCCTCCACATGCTTTCTCTTCATAAACCTCCAATAATATGAGTGAGGCCCAACCTCAATTCAATTGGGCAACACCTTAACTAAGAATAATTTCTTCAGAAGTTCCTATTTATAATGTGTTCACATCCAGAGAAATGAATTTAGATTAAGAACATGTTTTATTCCAGGGTACAAAATTCAGTCTATCACAATCTCCCTATTACATGATTAGTAACCTTACTTACACCTGCAAAGTCCTTTCACAATAGTACCTAGATTCATGTTTGAATAACCAGGAGATAAAATCTTCTTTAGATTTTTGCCCAAGACCTATATCTTGATTGGGGTAGTGGTTACATACATGCATTTATTTGTCAGTTCACATCAAACTGTTTACTTAAAATGTCTTATCAAGTTGATTTGAAATGTAGAAAAATCAACTATATACTTACAGTGAATAAAACAATGAAGAAAGACATGAAATAAGCTTTAGAAGAAGTAAAGACCACTTTTAGTTAATATCATTAATAAAGTGTGCAGCATTTATATATATATAGTCAGTTAATTGAATAACTGGCTAATTGAATATATATTCAAAAGCTGAAGAAAGTTTCAAATGATTCTCTTATCTTCACGGCCCTTGTGAACTCTGTGAACATTGTGCCCTGGGCATTTGTTTGGGGGATGACTTGCAGACAATGGCCTATGACCTTGACAAAATCAGGCAATGTCTAGACAGAACTGTCACTATGATTATTTTGTCTGAATGGATGGATATGCCAAGAATTAACTAATTAATTGGACAGCCAATAAATCTTTAAGTCTTTTAATTAATTAACTTGTTACTTAAAATGTGAGAGCTAAATGTTACTAAGCATTAAAAGACATATTAAGAAATGTAGTCACAACCCTCTAAGGATTTTCTCTTGTTATTTATTTAGTTCAGTGACTCACTTCCCCTCTCTCCCTCCTCCCTCCCCTCCTCCTTCCTTTCTTTCCTTCCTTCCTTTTCATTTAACAAGTGTATATTGTCTGCCTACTAAGTGCCAGGCACTCCTTGAGGTTACTGTGGTGAATAAAACAAAACAAATATCTCTGCTGTAATGCAGTTTCCCAGATGTGAAAAAAATAATACATCTAACACTTATGAAAGTAAAGAGGAAGGAACTATGAGAGGAAAGATAGGTAATTGCTCCCAATTTGGTTAATCAGAGTCAAGTATATCCCCTTTGAGAAGGATTTTTAACTGAGAACTGAAAGAAGAATTGAAAAGAGCCAGGGGAAGAGGGCAGTGATTGGAGGAATGACCAGATGTTCAAGGGGAAGGGACATCTACAGAAGGTCCAGAAACACAAAATAGCTAACAGTTGGGCATCTGCAAGATCATTGTGGAGTGTGGTACCATAGAACAGGGGTGAATGGAGGTACAGCTGGAGAGCTAGAGAGCAAAAAGATAGGGCTGGAGTGGAGCAAAAACAGTTTCTCCAAAAATCTTGCCAGTGTTGAGATAACATAGTCTTTATCTGCACAGTCTTTATTTTCTTGATGGAGCAATGGGTATCATCCCATTCTGATGTGGGTAATTTTCGAAGCCTGTTTCAGTAGCCTAAATTTGTAATTTCAGCAATAGACCTTTCCTCTGATCTCAAAACCTGGTATCTAGCTGCTTTTTAATATGTCCTCTTAGATACTGCATTTGTTTGGAGCTGTATGTACCCCAGAAAATTAGTTTCTTAAAGCTAATCCATTCCTGTGGGTATGGACCCATTGTAAGAAGGACCTCTTGATGAGGCTGCTTTAGTAAAGGTGTGACCCACCTCATTCAGGATGGGTCTTAATCCTATTACTAGAATCCTTTATAAGAGAATGAAATACAGGTGGAGAAAGAGGAAGCCATGGAAGCAAGAAACTGGAGGTAATAGAACCTGAAAGAGAAGGGAGAGGGACCTGACAAAATTAGGCAGTAGATACCTTCCCATGTGACAGAGGAGCCAAGGATTGCCAGCAGCCAGTCTTTGGGAAGAAAGCATCACCTTGATGACACCTTGATTTAGACATTTTCTGGGACTCTAACCATAAGCAAATAGATTACAATTGTTGAAGCCAAAGTCATTTCATGGTATTGCTTTAAATAGACTAGGAAACTAAAAACAGGTGTGAAATGACATCTCCTACTTACTGTGTTCTAAATTGAACTTTGATCTCACCCTCCAAACCTGCTCCCCATGCAGTATTTCCCATCTCTGTTTAAGTTTCCTGTTGCTTGGGTCAAAATTATTGGAAATATCTTTAACTCCCTTTTTCTCACACTGATCATATCTTATCCTTCAGAATATCCTTTTGAATCTATTTTCAAAATTTACTCAGACACTGATCATATTTTATCATCTACACTGCTACTGGCCTCTTGGTCCAGACTTCCATAGTTTCGTGCCTAGATTATTGCAGTAACCTCCTTATATGTCTATCTTCCCATGAAACCCTTCAGTCTGATATCAACATAGTAGTCAGAGTGAGTCTCTTAAAACATGTCATGCACAAACAAGACATCTCTGGCTTAAAACCCTGGAACAGCATCCCTTCTTATTCAAAGTCTTCAAGGTGCTACATGACAGGGCCTCCTTTGCTTCTCTAATGTCTTATCTGACTCATTCTGCTCCAGGCACAGTGGTGTCTTTGTTGTTTCTACAATACCAAGTCACACCTCTCCTCAGGCATCTGCAGTTGTGGCTACCCCTGCCTCGAATTTTCTTTCACCAGATGTCCTCCTGTCTTATTGCATCAATTTTCAGTCAAGCAATTTTAGATTTTTATGGAGAAATCAATCACCTTCTCAGTGAAATCATCACTGACCTGTCTTTTTAAAAATTGTTTCTTTCTCTGTACCTGCTTCATATTTCTTTATTCTACTTGCTGGCCTAATGATTCACAGCAATCATATTTTATAATTGATAGCATTAACTTTTATTTATATACAAATCGTGCAGAAAATTCAAAGTTCCCTTAACAACCCCCATGCACACAGTTTCCCCTGTCAATAATCTGCATTAATGTGTTACTTTTGTAACAACTGATGAAACAATATTATTATAAGTATACTATTTTCTGCAGCCCATAGTTTACATTAGGGTTCACTGTTTGTGTGGTATAGTACTATGTTTTTCTTAAAAAATGTATTCTAGTTACATATTTACAAGTTACAATTTCCCCTTTTAACAAATTCATATATAATTTAGTGGTATGAATTACATTCACAGTTATGCTAACATCACCACCAGCCCATATCCCATCACCCCAAACTGAAACATTATATCAATTAAGCATTAAAGTCCCATTCGGACCCTGATTCCATGAATTTGCTTATACAAATTATTTCATATCAGAAAGATCATACAATATTATCCTTTTATATATGGATTATTTCATTTAACATGATGCCTTTAATGTTCTTCCATGTGGCCCCATATCATTACTTTATTCCGTTTTATGGTTGAATGGTATTTGTTTCAGTTTGCTAAAACTGCCAGAATGCAATATATTAAAAATGGAATGGCTTTTGTAAAGGGGATTTATTAAGGTACAAGTTACAATTCTAAGGTCATGAAAATGTCCAAATTAAGGTACCAACAAGAGGATATCTTCTCTCAAGAAGGGCTGATTCGGGGGTTTCTCTGCCACATGGAAAGGTACATAGAATGTCTGCTGCCTTTCTCTCCCAGCTTCTGGGTTCCAACAGCTCTCTCATCTCCTTCTGCATCTCCAAATATCTGTTTCTGAGTCTTCTCCAAAATGTTCCCCCCTTAAAGACTCCAGTAAGCTATTAAGACCCAAATTGAGAGTGTAAGGTCACAACTCAATCTAATCAAAAGGTCCCACTTATAATTGGGTGTGTCACATCTTAATGGGAACAATCTAATCAAAAGGTCCCACCCTGAGCAATAGGTCTGTCCCCACAAGATTGGGTTAGAATTAAAAGAACATGGCTTTTCTAGGATACATAACAGTTTCAAACAAACATAGCACTCTAATTATGAATGCACTAAATTTTGCTTATCTATTCATCTGTTGATGGACACTTGGATTGTTTCCATCATTTGGAAATTGTGATTAATGTCTCTATAAACATGTTGTGCAAATATCTGTTTGAGTTTCTGCTTTCAATTCTCTTGGGCATATACCTAGAAGTGGAAATGGCGAATCATGAGGAGTCACCAAACTACTTTCCACAGAGGCAGTGGCTGCACCATTTCATATTCCCACCAGCAATGATGACTGTTCCTTTTTCTCCAAATCCTAACATGATATTTTTCATTTTTTAATAGTAGTCATTCTAGTCAGTATACAATGGTATCTCATCATGGTTTTGATCTGCATTTCCCTAATGGTTAGTGAAGCTGAGCATCTTCTTATGTATATCTTCTTTGAAGAAATGTGTATCACATCTTTTGCCCATTTTTAAATTGGATTATTTGCCTTTTTGTTGTTGAGTTGTAGAATTTCATTATGTATTCTGGATATTAAACCCTTATACATTTCCAAATGTATTCTCCCAAACATTTCCAAATGTTTTCTCCCATTCTGGATACTGTATTTTTACTTTCATGATGAAGTCTTTTGATGCACAAAAATTTAAACTTTTGATGAAGTCATGTTTACCTATTTTTGTTGTTACTTTCATGCTCTTAGTGTAAAGTCTAAGAATCCATTGTCTAGCACAAGGTCTCTATGTTTTCTTCTAAGAGTTTTATTTATGATACTTATATTTAGGTCTTTGATATACTTTGAGTTAATTTTTGTATACAGTGTGGGATGGGGTCCATTTTAATTCTTTTGCATATAGTTATCTAGTATTCCCAGCACCATTTGTTTAAGAGACTGTTCTTTCCCCATTGAGTGGATCTGTCACCCTTGTCAAACGTCAATTGGCCTTAGATGTAAGGCTTTATTTCCAAACTTGCAATTTGATTCCATTGTTCAATATGTCTGCCCCTACATGAAGGCCATACTGATTTGATTAGTGTAGTTTTGTAATAAACTTTAAATTAGGAAGTACAAACTTCCTGTTGAGGAAGTCTTCTTCTATTCTTGATTTTTTTTCATAAAGTTTGCTGTGTTTATTTAAATGCCTTTTCTGAATAAATTGAGATAATAATATGGCATTTTCCTTCATTCTATCAATGTGGTATGTTATATTAATTGATTTTCTTCTCTTGAGCCACTCTTACATGCCTGGAATAAATCCCACTTGTTCAGGGTGTATAATTATTTCAGTGTGCTGTTGAATTCATCTTGAAACAATTTTGCTGGGGATTTTTGCATCTATATTCATTAGGGATATTGGTCTATAGTTTTCTTTACTTGTAGTATCTTTATCTAATATTGGTATGAGGATGATGTTGGCCTCATAGAATAATTTATAATTTGTTCTCTCCTTGTCAAGTTTTTGTAAGAGTTTGAGCAGGACTGGTGTTAATTCTTCCTGGAATGCTTGGTAAAATTAACCAGTGAAGCCATCTGATTGGGTCATGCTTTTTTCTATCTATTTTACTAAACTGCCTTTTTACTGGGGAATTTGAACCATTTTCATTGAAAGTAACTACTGATAATGTAGGAATTTCTTTTGCCAGTTTGCTGTTTGGTCTTTGTGAATTTTACACCTATTTTTTTGTCCCCCAATAATTCTGTTAATGTCTACTTTCATATTTATTTGATTTTTTTGTAGTGTACTGCTTTGAGTTCTTTCTGATTTCCTTATGTATATACTTTTCAGATATTTCTTTTGTGGTTATTACAGGGCTTAGATTTAGCATCCTATATCTATAACAATCACATTTGATTTGATGCCAACTTAACCTCAATAGCATACATAGACATTGTACCTATACCCCTCTTGTATTAGCTAGGTTTCTCTAGAGAAACAGAATCAGATGGAGATATTGTAGTTATAAAATTTATAAAAGTGTCTCATGTAACTGTGGGAATGTAGAGTCCAAGGTCTTCAGGATAGGCCACAAGCTGGCAACTCCAATGAAGGTTCTCAACAAACTCTCAGGAGAGGCTGGCTCGACAACCATGGGAATGGAAGAGTCCAAAATTTGTAGGGCTGGCTGTGAAGCTGGTGACTCTGATGAAGGGTCTGGTTGAACTCCACAGGAGAGGCTTGCTGGCTGAAGCTGTCTCTTCTGAATTCTCCTTAAAAGCATTCCAGGGATTAGATTAAGCATCACTCATTGCAGAAGACACTTCCCTTAACTGATTACAAATGCAATCAGCTGTGGATGCAGCCAACACGGTCATGATTTAAGTCCATGAAATGAACTCATAGCAACAGACAGACCAGTACTTGCCCAACCAGACAACCAGGCACCACCACCTGGCCAAGTTGACACTTCAACCTGACCATGACACTTGCATTCCCCCTATTTTTTGTTATATTTGTTGCAACTTATATCTATTTGCATGTATATCCTAGGCCATAGATTTGTTATTACTTTTTATGCATTTGCATTTTAGAAACCATAAGAAGTAAAAAGTGGAGTTACCCAAATATACAAAGCAATAGTACTGGCATTTATAATTAACCCATATGGTTACTGTCCTAGTATGCTAGCTGCCAGAATACAATATAAAAGAAACAGAATGGCTTTTAAAGGGTGAATTTAATAAATTGCTTGTTTACAGTTCTAAGGCCAAGATAATGTCCCAATTAAAACAAGTTTATAGAAATGTCCAATCAAAGGCATCCAGAAAAAGATAGCTTGTTCAAGAAGGCCACTGAAGTTCAAGATTTCTCTCAGCTGGAAGGGCCCATGGCAAACATGGTGTCTGCTTGCTTTCTTGTGGCTCTACAAAAGGGACTCTTTCCAAACTATTTCCTCTTTTAAAGAATTCCAGCAAGCAACTCCACCTTCAATGGATGGAGACACACCTCCATGGAAATCACCTAATCAAAAGTTCCACCCACAATTGGGTGGGTCACATCTCCATGAGAACAACCAAAATAATCCCACCCAGCAATACTGAATGAGGATTAAAGGACATGGTTTTTCTGGGGTCCACCATAGATTCAAACCAGCACAGTTACCTTTAGTAGAGGTCTTTATTTCTTTGTGCTGCTTCTATCCACTGTCTAGTGTCTTTTCCTTTCATTCTGAGGAGTACCTTGTAGGACATATCTAGTGGTGATGAATTCCTTCAGCTTTTCTTTACCCAGGAATGTCTTAATCTGTCTCATTTTTTTTTTTTTCAAATTTGTATGTGGGCAGGAGGCACCAGGGATCGAACTCCAGACCTCCAGCACGGCAGGTCGGAGCTCTGCCTGCTGAGCCACGGCAGCCGCCCATCTGTCTCATTTTTGAAAGACAGTCTTACTAGTTATAGTATAATGAGCAAATTTGCCCTTCATCTAGGTAGACAGATTACTAATATTTTGCTATATTTCTTATATCTCTTACAATTTTATTTGTGTGCATATGTATACACATACTTGATTTTTTAATTACCATTTAAAGACAGTTGCAAAAATCATAACACTTTAATTATAAATATTTCAGTTTGTATCATCTTAGAGAAAGAACTTTTTCCCCATTCTGTTTTCATGCCTCAAAATTCAGGTAGTCAACTATCACAGCAAATAGAAACCAAAGGAGACATGATTATGAAATGAAATGTGGCATCAAGGATGGGATCCTCTAACAGATAAGGACATTAAGGAAAAGTCAAGGAAATCTGAATAAAGTATTAGTTAATAAAAATGTATCAATATGGAGTTATTAATTATGACAAGTGTTCCATGGTAATATAAGCTGCTAATAATAGAGGAAAATGGGTACAGAGTATACAGGAACTCTTTGTATTATGTTCTCAATTTTTC